>NW_019091601.1:72409-110871 GCF_001949145.1 Acanthaster planci | reverse complement strand
TCAAAAATCACACCCAGACTCTTGACTTCAGAGACTGTCGTTATATTGTGATTACCAATATTCACAACAGTTCTGGGAATTTTGCTCAATGACATATGCGATCCAATGATAAGTAGATATGTCTTATCATTTAGCTTCAAAAATTTAATCCCCATTGGTATTGTACCTTAACAGATTTTGCCTCAAAAGGCACATTTACCCATCGGTGTATATTCATGTACCACCCATTGGTGTACATGTATAAACAAGTACAAATACACCTAAAGAGGGAGGTACATGTATGCATTTACATGTAGCATTGAGTGTGCAATATACAGGTGTATACATGTACATTTAGCAGGTACATGTACATGTACATACAGGTATACACGTATTCATTATTTGGAGTTTCAATAGATCTGTGAGATTTCTTAACACTGTGAAGTATTATTTTGCTTTTGTGATGATGGCTACTCTTACCTGTAAACAAACTGTGGAACCACAAGCAGTCCAAACTAAGACTGTAATTAGCAAAAGAATGGTCTTTCTTTGCATAGTATGATACTACGTACATGTAGCTTGTGTTCCGTTACTCTGATGTGGCTTTTTAATTGTCCCGTTAAACTTAAGTCAAAAAGTCCAGGTAACACTAAAAATCTATTTCAAATGATGGCAAGAGCAACTACAAAAGCAAAGCCCACCAATTGTTCCAAACAGTGGTATTTTTATGCTTCTTATATAACCAGCCTCGGGCTCATTTATCATTTCCATTTAGTATTTACATGTAGAAGTACAGGTACACGTAGTCTTTTTGGGTATCTATAGCTGCCAGCTATTTTTCATAACAAGATGAGGCTTAATCTTCCTTTTTTTTCTGGCGGCCAGCCATACATTTGTACTGTATGGAAACAAAGTGCAACAAGTGTCTGGAGGCAGACAGTGCTGTGCACAGCCAGTTGTGGAAGCAGATACTGATCCACGGGCATACCCTAGAGTGTTTAAAAATAGCCATCAATGTTCATATTAAAGCCACTCCATTGATTCCACTAAAGGCTCTTAATGATATTGCAGTGTATGATGAAAGGAGAATGATTACAAGAGGCAAAAGCACAACCTGCTGACAGCATGACGAGTACCGGTACATTATTGCTTCTTCTCACGTGTACATGTAATTACCTCCTCACTCATTTTAAACTGTGAGGGATATAACTTATAAGAAAGAAGAATATTTGATTGATGATAAAAGGTGCTTACACCGTAAAGACTGTCACACTGAGCATTTGTAGTCCCCGGTGACAAGTGCAGCGAAGAACTGCTACTGACAGAGAGTATGATACTTAGAGCAGTTCAATTTCAAGAATGCTTCAATTCACTAAATTCAACGTTCTCAGCAATTATGTGTAGATGCTGATATCTGAAAATCTTTGGAACAAGAATCAACAGAGAATATTGGCCATGAATTCAACTAAGCAAGTCAAAGGCATAGAGGAGCCTGTTGAGGACCAGTGGATCTGCCAGATCATTGTAGCAGAAGGAGTGCTTGGTGTCCTGGGAAACCTCTTGGTGTGCTTCGTCATTCTACGTGTCCAATTCCTACACAACGTAACCAACTATCTGTTGGTAAATTTAGCCGTGGCAGATATGTTCTTGTGTCTTCAAGGATTTGTTCTTTATCTTACTGCTTCTTCAAAATGCACATTAATTGCTTTTGTGCCAAGCAGCATAGGGGAAAGGACAGTTTTCTGTCGCATTCTGGCATCATCCTTCTTAGGCTGGGCTTTGTCCCATGCATCAGCTTACAATCTCTGTGTGGTAACATTAGAAAGGTACGTTGCCATAGTGCACCCGTTACACTATGCAAGGAAACTCACCACAACAAGGATGAAAATGTTGATTGTTCTGATCTGGGTTGTATCCTTCCTATTTTCTTTGCCTTTTCTATTCACAAATGAACCCACCAACGATCCTGCCCAGGCTTGCACGGGAATCCAATATCCCAATCAGGCATTTCCAGTCCTTGTTAGCATAACATCATTCCTTACAGCATACCTTCTGCCGACAACATTGATGAGCTTAGCTTACTACAAGATACAAGTCACTCTCAAAAGACAGGCAAAAGCCCTCAACCTGCAGCATGCAAGGGCAGCAGCCTACGATCTTGTGATTGCTAGACAGCACCTGATCAGCATGCTAACCATCATCTTGGGAGCCCTTATCATCCTATGGACTCCATCATACTTAACAACTCTTCTCTGCCTGCACAAATCTCACGAGGCTCCATTTCCTTTCTGCGACTCCACAACTTTTAATTACATCAGTGGAATCACTGCATTTGCCTACTATTTGAATTCTGTCATCAATCCCATCATCTATGAGTTTAAATATAAGAAATTCCGAGAGGGTCTTCGTGCAGCCTTTTCCTGTTGTTTCAAAAAGCATGGTAATAACCGAGTTGGCATTCAGTTAGTCCCACTGTAAGAGAATAAACTTTCACTCAAGTTTAAAAATGTCAGCTAGGTGATATGCATATCTATGCTTTCTTTGTGTTAGGAGGATGAACGTGATGGGCCCATGCATGATCAGATACTACAAAACCTTTGTTACTAGTTTCCATGATGAGTTCCATACAGTAGTACAAAATGTTTAATCTGTGTGAAGTTGGGTCAACAAATAGACAGGTTGTCTATTGTTATGTGTTGTTAATTCATGTTTTTATGAATGGACAAACTTGTCAGCAAGTTCATCATTATTTGGAAATAGGTTTTGCCTCAAACGACAGATTTGCTCACTGGTGTGCATTTTCAAGTAGTGTTTAGTAGAAGGTATTATTTTGGAGTTTTGACAGCTGTGCGAGATTTCCTGACACATAGTGAATTATTATTTTGCTTTTGTCTTGATGGCTAGATTTGCATACGTACATGTAGCTCGCCAACTACTGGCAGGTAAAATTATGACTGTCAGTGGCAAGGGAATGATTATTTTTTGCTTAGCATAATAGCCCGTGAGGCTTGGGTTCACTGTGATGTGGCATTTTGACCGTCCCATTAAAATGAAGTCAATAAGTTCATGTACCGGTAGCACTAAAAATCTGCTTCAAAGAACAGTGGGGAAAACTACAAAACCAAAATCCCCCAACATCCCTCAAAATGTACCTGTTTGTCTGCCCTATTTTTGTAAGAGGGACTTATTGACATTTGCACTATTTAATATTTTAAAGAGGACCTTATTATTCTAATTTTTTATTACAAGTACATGAAATACTTTTGTATATCTTGATGGCTGCTTTGCATAAAGCTTATTCTTGTACTTATGGCCCAGTGACCAGCCATCATTTATCTGTAAGCAAAGAAATATGAGTGTAACACAAAGAGGTCTATTCAAGTTTTAAAAATCTAAGCTGCCGCCAAAGGTACCAGTATATGCGAATAGTTACTACTTGTACTTAAAAAAGTAGGACAAGTAGATTCAAGATTACTTTCTCCCAGGTGTCTCTGTCTCTAAAATATGCCCTTTAAGTATCTAAGTATCAGTTTTTAATTGTTATAGCCGTTTTTCAGATGAAGTATCCTTTCAATGCCATGACATGCTGGGAGGGGGTCCAAGGTTTATGCTTTCAATCTGCTAATTTCCTGGCGCATCATTTCAATGACCTTAAATTTAACTTAAATCTATATGTACAAGTTCTGATTTACATATTCCTTTACTCTGACACCAAAACACAGCAATATCTAATCTAGCCCACAGAAGATGAGCAATCCAAATACACATGATTCCTACATGTGTACATATATCCAATTGAATTACAAAACAACAATCTGGCTGTCTATATAACCAGACAGCTGATGGGTTAAATTGTAAAGCAAAGTGCCCTGATACAATTCCAACTTTACGCAATGGTGTAACTCCAATTAAAACACAGTTTATTGCCTAAGTTCTACAACATATTAAGAATGATAATACAAAAGTTTCGCACTGTGTAAGTCCGCGACTTATGCAAAAAATTATGGCATAACTTACACAGCCATTTTTAGTTGGTGTAAGTTGTGCAAAATGAAGCAAAAAGAACGATTTGACTAGTTTATCGTGTTGCTGAACTTAACAAGGCTTATATGACAAGCGTACAACCTTGTTGTAGAAAGTAATGAAAACTTGTTTGGCCCTGAGAGGGCTGAAAAATTTTCCGTCTGGTTCCGATGAAGCAAAACCAAAAACTTTTTCCAAAATGCCGGCAGAGGTGATTCAAGGACTGTTTGATGACTATTGTTTTATTGGAAAGGTACAGCCATTGTAACAGCTGTTTTTGTCCTTGTCCAACAAATTATTACATTATTTATAGCCACACAATTTTTGCAAAATCAAATGTAAATACATGTATATTGTGCAGCTATGGCATAAATTAACCTCAAAAGGCTCACGCATGGTTTACAGTTACGCCATGGTTCATGAAATCAGCTGATGAATCCCCATATACGAAAAGTGCAAGAGGTCTGTGGAGGCAGACTACAATGTATGTATTGAACTTGACCTTAATGCCCACTTCATAGCAAATTTGGTGGCGAATACTGTTCCATGGGCGTGCCCCAGATTGGTAAGTCAATGAAGTGGCAGCAAGGAAAGTAATGAAAATACCGATACTATTCAGTACTTTTGGCATTTGGCTGTATATTTTTCTAGATAACCCCATTTCAAATAAATTTGAGATGATCCCAAACTTTTGCTCTAAAAAGGCACAAAAGTAGACTCATGAAAGATCTTGTTTGTGCCAAAAAGTATCACACACAACAGAAAGGATAATCTTGAAGCCAAACGAAACTCAATCCAAAAAGCTCTTTCATCTTGCCATTGTAGAATTCAATTTACATGTATTTAAAACCATGGGATTATTGCATTTAGTCACCAAAGCCATGAGGATGTAAGCAGAATTTATCACAGGGGTCAAATACATGAACTGCTCTTCTACAACAACCAGGCTATGTTACATTTACAGTTCAATCAATCAAAAGTCATTCATTTACTCCTGACAAAAGCATTAACCCAGCAGTGAAATTATAACTTGACTGATAAATAACCAAAAGAACGGTACCGGTAGGTACATGTAAGTTCGTGTATCAGTACTTTGAGTAGTTCTGTATTCCTCTGCTCAGTGTACACTATGCAGGTGTTCATGTTCATGTCATGGTGAACAAGGCATCTCAGCAAACATAACTACACGTACCAGTTGGTAAAATGTTCAAGTGCTTTCCGTTTGTAAAGGATTGTTTCCCTATACATTACTGGACTTGAGGAAACCTACATGTACATGTAAATTTGCCTGCTTCAACGGTACCTTGAAGACTTCTCTCCAAGTAATCCTTCATCAACCAGATGCCTACAGACAAACTGCTTGAGACTGTGTCTGTAAATGTAAGGCGATACGCAAAGTGAATTGGACAGCTGCGGTAGAACAACTAAAAAACCAAGCATGAATCGGTGGTCCCGTACCTGAAGAGTCAGCTAAATGTATCCCCTCTGCACACGGGCAAACTGTCTAAGGCATCGATTATTCCCTTCTGTCATCGGTGCACCCCAAAGCTAATCTTGCCCATCAGAAAAATACGAGACCAAAAGTGGCACCAGTCCAACCAACTAGGCAGCCTGATGTACTCACGGGCCGACTGTGGGATTGATAAAGCTGGCATCCCGAGGCTGACATAGGTATCACACCAGTGCAAACATACCGGTACGTGCACATGTATGTGGGTGATGACAATAAAGACAGTGTGAACTTTTGCATTAGATCAGACAGAACCTGACCTGTGTACTATCTGCCTTTTGCGGCCATTAAAACCAAAGCAAAGCTGGCAGACTGTGTCATTTCCACCAACCACAGGTAAACCACCTACAGGTACATGTACTCTGTCATATCGGATATACTGTTTTTTTTTATTTGGATATCGGTTCCTGCACTGAGTCTATCAAAATGCAAACGAGAAACAAAACAAGTAATGAGGAGTCTTCTGGATGTGTTTGGGTCTGCCAGATCATTATGGCAGAAGGAGTCATTGGCATCTTAGGAAACATCTTGGTATGCTTCACCATTCTGCGCGTCAAATTCCTACACAACATGACCAACTATTTGCTGGTGAATTTGGCCGTGGCAGATATGTTGGTTTGCCTCCAAGCTTTCATCTTTTACCTTTCCGCCGATGCAGACTTCCCGCTCCTACGTAGCATTCCAGCAAGCCCTGGTGGGAAAGAGCTGTTCTGCAGAATTCTGGCATCACCTTTCCTGAATTGGTTCTTCTGTAACACTTCAGCATTCGGCCTTTGTTTAGTGACACTGGAGAGGTACACTGCTTTGATCCATCCTCTACAGTACGGAAGGAAACTTACCGCTCGGCGAATGAAAACTGCAATTGTCATAACATGGGTGGTGTCACTCTTCATTGCTTTACCTGTTGTCTTCACCAGTGGACCCAGCAATGATCCTGACACGGCCTGCTCAAATAAGGATCCTCCTATCAGTGCAAGGGCTTCACATGTGATGTCATTTCTCTTTGGTTATGTGCTACCCATAACCCTGATGAGTGTGGCCTACTACAAGATGCAAGTCACTCTCAAAAGACAGGCAAAAGCGCTGAACCTGCAGCATGCACGGGCAGCAGCCCACGATCTTGTGATTGCAAGGCAGCGTCTGGTAAGCGTGCTAACAATTGTTTTAGGGGCTCTGATAGTTTTGCTGACACCAGCTCATGTGGAATCCCTCATCTGTTTACATCCTTCACAAACCAACCACGAGTCATCTGTCTGCAAATCACTGACCTACAACTACATCAGAGGAGTCTGTAACATTCTGTATTATCTCAATTCAGTAATTAACCCCATCATCTATGAGCTTAAATACAAGAAATTCCGGCAGGGACTAAAAGTAGCCCTTTGCAAGTGTTTTAGTAAACAAGAAAATACGGTTGACATTGAGGTGGCAATTTGTGAACCCTAAACTGGACGAACGGGGAGATGTTCAACAACCCCATCTCAAACGTGTTGACATAGCATTCTCTCACACACAAAATCAAACGATGCTCTAAAATATAAAGTTATCCACGAACAGTTCACAGGTAAAGATGATTCATAGATAATAGTGTGAAATAATGACCATGATTACTCGACACCCAGCACACTAAATTGGTCATTCAAGACATGCAGCGCAAAGAATGTCTGAAACCCCTACTACATTTGCAGTTGCAAAGCCAAGCTTAGGTTTGAAGGGAGGAGGTGCACAGCAGTACAGTACCCCGATGCCTAAGTCCAGTTGAGTGCAATTTGTTCTGAATTACTACTACTGTACGTGTACTTTGCACTGTATCTGATACAGTGTATAGAATACATTCTGAATTAAAATTTTTCCCCAAACACTCAAGCATTCAAGTATTATGCATGTACACGGCCTGCTGCAGGGGTTTATTGTTAACTTGCCTATCTACATTGTACAATGTTCCTGCACAAAATGGGAAAAAAATTGAAAGAAAGAAACTTAAAAGTTGTTGGGTATGTGCCTTGAGCTGCTTTGACTTTTTTACTTGTAACATTTTGAACTATGCTTCAAGGGTGCAATTTTGCAACCAACTAATTAATTTCCCCCTTTGTTATTTCAATGATTTTCATCTCTGGGTATTTGATATCAAAAATAAATATTCCAATATTGAATAATCAATTGAAAACACAGATTGAACGTTGGAATATTTGAATAATCACCACAGCCTAGTTCCAAACTCTGAAAGAGTGCTACCTAAAAACAGACCATGACAAAAGAAAATTGTGCCAAAGTAATTAGCTATGCTGTATGTTTTAAGATTGGTGTAATTGTATTACAAAAGTTATGAAATATGGGTGATTCACAATAATGCGTCCCCAAGAGTCTGCAACGCGTTGGCCAATCACAATGCAAGAAATTTGTCGACCCTTTCTGAGACTCTGAGGTATAGACTGCAAAATGCCCATTAATATCAGTAACATGTAACAACCCAAAATGCATCAGTCATGAATACTCCCAAGTTGACATTCTATGCTCAAAACAGAGAAAGTTTGCTTTATTATTTTCTATTGGGAAACAATGTGTGACAGCTGTCAATTACCATCACGACGTAGCAACATCAGTATCACTAAAATTTTTTATTTTTTGGGGGGGTGGGTTGATGGGGCAAAGCATACATTAGCAACAAACTGATTGGCAGGGGCTCCATTCCAAGGTACATGTACATGTACTTTCTTAAGCATATTTGTGATTTTGATATTGATTCCTCCATTATTTTCTTTCACGTCCCCCACCCCCATTTTACATTTCATTTTTTTGGCAAGGGGAGGGAGGCAGTATCCCTGTCCTCAACCTGCCATAACTACATGTACATGTACATGTGGCAGATATGGTACATTCATAGAAAACTCTCACAGGTCTGATGGACAATGAGTAATCTCCATTTCCACAATGCTTCCAGCAAAGTCGGACTGGCACAGTTAAGGCTTCCCCCAAATAAATAAAATAAGGGGGGCAAGTCAACAGAAGCAGAATGTATTCATCCCAGAACTGATACATGTACATGCAAAGGCTGGTTTCGGTATATGTTAAGCACTGTCACTATTACAAGTCTAGCAGCAGACATCTCCTGCTGTGTCTTCGCTCCCCCCTTCACTCTTTACTTTAACAGAGTAATTTTGGGAGCAAAAATGACAGTACGTTTCATGAAAGATACTATATCTACCTCCATGATACATGTACATGTAAATGTATCTTCCTCAGCTGCAGCTGAATTTTGACAAACCCACTTCTTCATCAAACAATGACTGACATTATCTACATGTATAAAAACAGTGTCACTTAAAATTGCATGAACCAGGGAAAAGCCAGGTGCAGGTATATAGCCTAAGGAATGGGTTAAGCTATACTAACCATTATAGCCAGTGTGACAGCATTGCAGTGAGTGTGCGGTGTACTGTACATGTACATGTACGTACCGGTATATGTATATTTCCTGCACTACCTCTATGCCCAATATCTGCATTCTCTTCATAGCAAGCGTTTCTGAAACAGCACTGAGAGTGGAATTCACCAAAACCACATACATATACATATACCATGGCTACCCTGGAATGCTGCTGAATTGGGATAAAACTATTTCTTCATCAAACCATGTTTGACGGTAGCCTACATGTATGAACACTATGTTGAGTCACAAATTACATGAACTAACACTGAGCATAAATCAAGCGAATAACCACAGCCATGAATTCAACTTCAGAGCTCAATGACAAAGAGGTGAGAACCGGAGACCACTGCATGGATCTGCCAGCTCTTGGCAATGGAAGGAGCCATCGCTGTTGCAGGAAACCCCTTGGTGTGCTTTGTTATTCTGCGCGTCATATTCCTATAATATATGACCAACTATTTGCTGGAGAATCTGGCTTTGGCTGACATGCTAGCTTGCTTAGTAGAATTCTTCTACTATCTGATTGTATTTCCAAACTGCAGGCTTGTCAGATATGCTCCAGCCAGTTCTTGGGAGAAAGAACTTTTCAAATACACGAGTATTTTACAAATGTATATATGTCCTTAACACTGGCAGCAGCATATTTGTTGTGTTCTCATGTGATGTCAGTGTGTATTCAATTTACATTATTACATGTATAGCTTTTCATTTTCTACCAGTATACTCGTAGCGGTAAAATCTGGTACACCTGTTACCATGGTTACTACAAGTACATGTATGCAATTATTTTCACACAGAATGTAGTTGTGCCTGTAAAAAACCTGCTCAATCTTAATTGCATCTAAAGCATTGTCCTGTAGATATCCATTAGCAATATGTACATCTTTAAACCAGTGTCACGATACTCCATGACCTCCCACAATGAGGTCATATCATGCCACAATGTTCATCCTTCTTTTCAAACATGACTCAGGTTGGAGCCAGAGTGGGAAGGATGAAAATTTGATGACCGAGAGTGTCCAGCAGGTGATTGTGTCTCCTGCCGCTTGGCGATGGGGCTTTGGGTGAGGGTCCCTCTCAGGTTCTTAGTCTTTAAAGTACCACTTCAGTATACGGACTGGGCATCTGAGTTTGTCCGTGTTATCTCTGGTGTGTGACACAAATATCCTGCCGCCCAAACGACAAAGTCTGTTTCTTCATCAGGAAGCCTATGGTAGGGATGAGGCGGATACTCAGCGGCTTCAAGTGAAGGTAACCTTTGGCAACAGAGAGGGCTCACAGTTCACTGCCTCATCTGGAAGAAGCCACAGCCAGAAGGAAGGCATGTATTAGGAAGGTGTCACTTAGGACCTCAAGGGAGCAAGTAAGCATGTGAAGGACTATGCTTAGGTCCTAGGAGGTGGCTAGCTGCTTGGTATAGGGGGGGCATTCAATGAACATACCATGCAAAAGATGATGCACCATGCTGTTGGAGATGGAGGAGCTGTCTTTGAAGCCAATATACGGTATACGGCAGCCAAAGCTATTCTGAAGTAGCGAATTGTGGAGACTTGTAATCTGGAGTAAAAAGGTACATGAAGAGATCTGCTATAACGATCGGTTGGAGCCACAGCATGTTCATTACACCACGTAGCGAAGAGCCGTATTCTGCTTTCCTAAATCTCATGGGTGGGTAAGTGCAGACCTCGTGCGGCCATGGCTGCAGTGTCGCCAGAAAGTCCTGCTAAGCAGAAGGGCTGTTGGACAATGTCAAATGTATTCAGTGTATTAAGTCCCTGGGCGCTGAATGCAGGATTGTCAGGCCTATCAATGTGGACTACTTGCAGGTTGATCACACGTTCTTTTGTCTATTGTAGGATTTCCGATGTTAGTATGCATAACTGGGGGAAAATGTGCCACCTTGATGGTTGATGCTACTGCTGTTGAATTGTCCGAGCAGACCAGGATGTTCTTCCCTTTGAAGTATATGACATTAATGTCATACTCCTGAATGAAGGTGTCCCCAGTTCCCTAAAATCCGATGTGGGGGAAGGAAGGCCCCCATCAGAGTGATGACGCATCAGACTGTATCCCTATTTCAGGCTTTGCTTGTGAGAATGAGAGTCCAACACTTAGGTGATCTTCCTTTAGCCTCCATAGCAGATCGATGTCAGTAAATGTCCACTGATACGCAGACCGTAAGATCAATGGGGTCTGTCTTGGGATGGTACTGAGAAAGCAGGAGGAGTTGCAGTAGTCTCATACGAAGCCTGCACCATGGTACTAAGTCCACCCAGCTGGCCATCAGTCTGAGGAGACAAAGCCAGGCGAGGTTTGGGGGAGCTTAGGAGGACTGGAAGTGAGACACGCATTTCTATGGATTAGTGACTCATTCGGCTGTTGGGGTGATGATGCCTTTGTGGAAGTCGAGTGGTGCCCCGAGGTAAGTTGGAAGGATGGTGCGTTTTTGGTAGTAGGGAGTTTATCTCAAGACTTCCAGCACCAAGCGTTGGCCTTTGTTGCGTGGGACTGGAGTTGGCTGCAGTATCACCTTGGGCTGAGGTGTGCTTGTGAACTCAAGGGAGTATCTGCGAAAGAGAGTCATTAGCACCCATCTGTCGGAGGTGATCTCCCGCTAGAACCCTGCAAACTGTTGTAGTGGGCTGCCAATGAGCTGGCGGATGTTGTGCGGCTGAGGTTGCGGTGAACCAGCAAGTGGTATTTCACGGAACTACAATTTCTTGGTAGTGTCAATCCGTTTAGCCTTGGCCTCCAGTACGTCCAAAAACTTGCCAGTCAAAAGACCCTCTCTGTAGAGCAGGAGTTCCTGGAGGCAAGCCTTCATACCCTTGAAGGGAATGTGAATAGCATCTACATTTAGGGCATCATATATCCTGGTAGAAGTTGTGAGGCAAGAGATTTGAGTTAATTGCTTGAATGCGCAGTTTCCTTCATCAAGGCTGAAAATTACACGTACAGTGTGCATGTATGTTGTTACCAGAGAATTCTCCTCACATGCAAAGGCCAGATACTTGGTCAGAATCATAGTCCAAAGTTAGAAGCTGTCGAGTCTTGTAAGCAGAAATTACAGGACACTGTGAAAATCTGCTCGGTTAAAATATCCGTTTCTCAGTTAAAATTTAATCCACCAATGTTTCAACCTCATTTCAAGCATAGCCAAATGCAAACCCCCATTTTAATTGTACTCTCACCAAATCCTCTCTACAATGTTATTCAGTGCCAATCCTTCCTCAACGCAGTACTAATCCATTCCCTGACTAAACAAAGAGTCACTCATTTTTTAACCGTGTGTAAATTGACACCCTACAAACCGCAATGTTCCTTTCGATAAGAATGGGCTACTTTACTTATTTTTCAATCAAAGGCATTGCCCGGCCTAATTTCTTAAAGACTTTGAGTTCTTCAAGTATGTCTGCCCGAGAGTAAATTTTGAGTGCGTGCAAGCTTTCAGTCCAATCATCAAGCATGCGTTTTTTTAAGAGTGCGACTGAATGTGCAGATTGTATCATATCCCTTTTATATTTTTGAAGTCAGTTTGTTGTTTCTTAAATAATCTTTGTCAAAGAATTAAGTTTTAGTTAACCTGCCACTATAAGACTGGGAAAACCTGTGTATTTCTCAACTTTTACGAAGTACATGTACACGTAGTATTGCCAATATCAGATCTGATACTAGTGTTATGGCCATGTTGACTTACCATTACCGAAAGGACTGACATACAGTATGTAGTCAAATAGATCTGAGCCAAAAAGTGTATAAATAAATGTACAAGTACATAACTTGTTTAATTTTCTGTATTGGAAAACATCATACATGTAATTATGAATTCACCTTTGTTTACATAGCACAGAAATATGGCTGTTGGTTCATTCAATTGTTTATTTGTTTTGTTTTGGCTTTGCTTAATGTTTTGTTTACAATAATACGGGAGAAACACCTACAGAAACAATCGATTCAACTGCTGTACATTATGGGGTGGATACAATAAAACACATGGATGTACATGTACGTGCAACTTCTATCCTTAAAGGAGATACATGTACAAATTCTCAATATGACTTCAGCAGTGAAATTCCAGAATACTTTTGACTAGAATAGAGCCTAAAGGTAAAAGGTCATGCAGCGAGCTTCCGGAACCCTTACACGGTCTGCCTATGGGGATTTTACACTGTGCCGTACATCCTATCGTGTTCGATAATTTTTGGAAGAATAATTCCTTACTGAAACCACCCCACCAAACACTCATGTTGGAATTTTACCTTTGTCTTCCTCAATTAATATTTTGGAGATGGGTAAAAAACAAATTCTACTGACGACCTTTCATGTCCAGCGATATCGTACCTACATGTAGGTCTCCTTGTTTATACACGTTTGTTTTCACTCGCCGTGCTTTCTTGAAAATGAAATTGTACAACCTTGCAAAGATTTACCTACCTGCAATTGATGGATTTCAGATTCCGTTGAGTTGACATCACGCAATTGTCAACAAAGGTTAGATAAAATATTAGAAACTTTTGTAAAAGCAGAATATTGCTTTATGTTTATTACCTTATAAATTATCAAAATGTGTAAAATATTTTGATCTGTTTTTATTTTAGTTTTTACCTAAAGACTACCATAAAATTTCAAACTGTAAATATTCATCTGCGTACCAGACTGCCGTATTGCACTGTTCTTCAAGTATTTTAGATTTCGGAAGTGCTGGGTCAATTTTTGGCAGGATATTTCAGTTTCTATAAATTGATATACTAGCAAATATTTTTCAAAGCCCTTTTTCGAAGTGGGATTTTTAAGAAAAACTGAACGAAAAAATATTACAAATTCTAAAATCTTTAAAATCTTTATTTTTCCTATCCAAGGGTTCCAGAAGCGCACCATCAGGGGTCAACTTTCAGGCTCTAGTTCAGATCTTGATTTATACTGCAAAGTCTACTGTCTGCTCCTGAGTTTGTAAATTTTTTGGAGATGCATTTAAAACTACATTTAGTACCTGTATTCCAGTAGTGTTCAAGACTCTCAAAATCTAATTGCAAGCAATTTTTAAATCTGAAGTGCACTGTAAAGCAAAAACCCAAATACATATAGTTTTCAAAGATCACCCCATAATTTTGCTTTAAGAAGTTAAAAGTATGTGTAGACAAGTGTAAAATCTTGTTAATGGCAGCGTTATATATGACAGAAGGGATAATCTTGAAGCCAAATGAAACTCCATGCAAAACGCTCTTCGATCTGCCCATCCTAGAATTTAATTAATTTGAAACCACTGGATTGCTGCATACAGTCACCAACACCATTCTGAGGGTGTGAGCAGAATTCATTACAGGAGCCATATACGCATGCACGGAACTCTCTTCTACAACAACCAGGTTATGTTATGTACTTACAGTTCAATCAATCAATCAATCAATCAATCAAAAGTCACTATCATTTACTGTTGACAGAACCATTAACCCAGCGGTGAAATTAATAACCTGAATGATAACTTAACTGAAAGACCAGTACATAAGTTCGCATATCACTACTGTACTTTGAGTCGTTCTGTCGATCATCTGCAGAGAATATGCAGTACGCAGGTGTTCATATTTGTGTCACGATGCACAAGCTATCAAACACAAGAACCAGCTGGTAAAATGCTTAAGTGCTTTCCATCTGTAAAGGAACACCTCTCTATACATTACTGAACTTGAGGGGATGCACACGTACGTATTTGCCTGTTTCAAAGGTACCTTGAAGACTTTTCTTAGAGCAATCCTGCATCAACCAGATGCCTACAGACAACCTCTTCAGACTGCATCTGCAAACATTTGTGATGTGCAAAGTGAATGGAACTAGTTGCACCAAAACAGCGGAAAAAGACAGCACAAATAGGTGTATCCCCTACCTGAAGAGTCTGCTACCCCCTTTGCACACTGTCAATCTGTCTAAGGCTTGGATTTTTCCCTGTAGCAATCTGTGTGCCAACGCACTAGTCTTGCCCATTAGTGAAGTATGAGACCAAAGTGGCATCAGTCCAACCAACTAGGCAGTGTACTTATGGGCTGGTCATGGGATTGCTAAAGTTTGATGGAGGCATCCGAAGGTGGACAGCTGTATTGCAGTGCAAACATACATGTACATGTGTGATGACTATATCGTGACAGTGTCCAGGGGTCCATTGGCTAATTTGTGAAATCTTACATTTACAGAACCTGACCACGTACATGTACTACATGTACATCTTTTGTGGCCATTCAAACCAAGGTAAAGCTGGCAGTGTCCTTCATTTCCACCTACCACTTGTAAATACCATTGACACTGTCATATCCAAAGAGCTGCTTTTATTGTCTGGATATCAATTCATGCAGAGTAAGGTGAATCTGTCAACATGCAGATGAGAAACAAAACAAGTAATGAGGAGTCTTCTGGATGTGTTTGGGTCTGCCAGATCATTATGGCAGAAGGAGTCATTGGCATCTTAGGAAACATCTTGGTATGCTTCACCATTCTGCGCGTCAAATTCCTACACAACATGACCAACTATGTGCTGGTGAATTTGGCGGTGGCAGATATGTTGTTTTGCCTCCAAGCTTTCATCTTTTACCTTTCTGCTGATGCGGACTTTCCTCTGATACGTTACATTCCAGTGGGCCCTCGTGGGAAGGAGTTGTTCTGCAGAATTCTAGCATCAGCTTTCCTGCATTGGTTCTTCTCTCACACTTCAGCATACACCCTGTGCTTAGTGACACTGGAGAGGTATATAGCTTTAATCCATCCTCTACAGTATGAAAGGAAACTCAACACTAAGCGAATGAAAATGCTAATAGCTCTAACATGGGGGCTGTCAATCCTGTTTGCTTTACCTGTTCTCTTCACCATTGAACCCAGTGATGATACTGACAAGGCCTGCTCAATAAAAGAACATTCGCACAGCGCAAGGGCTTCACACGTGGTGTCATTTTTCTTTGGTTATGCACTACCCATAACCCTGATGTGTTTAGCCTACTACAAGATGCAAGTCACTCTCAAACGACAGGCAGAAGCACTGAACCTGCAGCATGCAAGGGCAGCAGCCTACGATCTTGTGATTGCAAGACAGCGTCTGGTAAGCATGCTCTCTATTGTGTTAGGGGCTCTGGTAGCACTGTTGACACCAGCTCATGTGGAATCCCTCATCTGTTTACATCCTTCGCAAACCAACCACGAGTCATCTCTCTGCAAATCACTTAACTACAACTACATCAGAGGAGTCTGTAACATTCTTTTTAATCTAAATTCAGTAATTAACCCCATAATGTACGAGCTCAAATACAAGAAATTCCGGCAGGGACTAAAGGTAGCTCTATGCAAATGTTTCAAACAAGAAAACAGGGTTGACATTGAGGTGCCGATTTCTGATCCCTAAAGAGGATAAAGGGAAGGAGTTCAACACGACTCTTTACATACATGCATACATTTTTCCTGTTGAGCCTTAATGCCGCAGAAGATTTTTGACTTGCATGTCTGAACGTATATTTAGTCCAAACCCAAAACATTTTGAAATAGCTTTGTTTCTTGAAAAAAAAATCAAACAGTGCCCCAATAATGACTGGTCATAATTACTCAAAAACCCAACATTGGTCGTTCAAGACGTGCAGTGCACAGAATGTCTGAAAGCCTCTGCTACATGTACATGTACATATGTATATGTACATACAAATACATGTACATGTACAGTATGTACATGTATGTATGTACATGTACATGTACGTGTACTTTGCTTTGGCCTACCAGTATCTTAAGCAGTGAACTTGTATATACCGTAATACGCCTTCTGGATTAAACTTCCCCCCCCCAACAACCCAAGCATACACACATTATACATGTACATGTACAGGCATGCATTGTATGGCTGCAGATATTTATGGTTGACTTTAATACCCAAGCAAAGGTGTCTATTGTACATGCATTTCCTTCCTAAACTGACTCTCCAGTCTGCACTGCAATTACACTAGATGGTACATGTATGTACACGGTGAAAACACTCAATGTGTGAAATGACTAACTGTTCCTCTCATGTGATAATTACATACATGTACATGTAGTAGAGCATATGATGGCTGTGACAAAGATGTTACTCGTTGAAGCCTCATTTTCTGTGCTCGAGTGTAGATTTTATTGACAAACGCAAAAGTAATGTTTCATTAGGTACTGGTTCGAGCTTGTTTGATCTATTTGGATGCAATCGTCTGAGCTGTTTCAAACACAGCGAAGTCCAATTTGAATAACTGAGTACTTCACTTTTCATATTAACTTACATGTATTATGTGGCTGTACAGTGTACAAAGTCCCAGAAAAGCAGTAACAAAAAAAAAAAATTAAAACCCTTGCCCCAACCTGTTGTGACCACATTTGGTACATCCATGTACACGTAAGGTCCATTGTACCTTAATAGAAAAATCTCACAAATGGTCTAGTGGAGCTATGGTGAATCTTTAACCTGCCTCAAGTGATCTCCATTTCTACAAGGCTTTCAGCAAATTCAGACTGGCACAATACTTTGCCAAATAAATTCAATTAAATTAGAAGGGTATGTCAACAAAGAAAAAAGTATTGATCCTGGAACTGTACAAAGCCCTGTACATAAAGTCCCTTGGGTTGAGAAAAAGGTTCAACGTAATGTCTATTACCAGTCAAACAGCAGACATCTCCTGCAATGTCTTCACTCCTCTTCACTCTGTACTTAGAGTAATTTTTTTGAGCAATGATAGCAGTTTTTACGAAAGTTATCTTCGGCTGCTGCTGAATTTTGACAAACCCATTTCTTTGTCAAACAGTGATTGACGTTTTCTGTGAACACAAGTAGGCAGCATGAGGAATGGGCTCAGAATAATACCCATGAGCCGGTGTGACATCAGTGCTGTGCATGTATGGTGCATGTACTGTACCTGGACATTCCTGCACTGCCTCAATGCCTAATATCTGTGCTCCCTTCATAGCACGATTTTCATGGCAACACTGACAATACTATCCACTAATACTACAGATACCAGTATCTTGGAATGCTGCTCAATTTGGATAAAACTATTTACATGTATTTGTCAAACTATGACTGACGCAAGTCTATGAACACTGTGTTGAGTCGGAACTGAGCACAAACTAAGCGAATGACCACAGCCATGAATTCAACGAAGGAGCTCAATGACAACGAAATGAGGATTGGGGACGAGTGGATCTGTCAGCTCCTGACGGTGGAAGGAGCTATCGGTGGTGTAGGAAACCTCATGGTGTGCTTCGTCATTCTGCGAGTCAAATTCCTTCACAACATGACCAACTATTTGCTGGTGAATCTGGCTTTGGCTGACATGCTTGCTTGCCTATTGGAATTTGTCTACTATCTGATTGTATCTCCAAACTGCAGGCTTGTCAGATATGTTCCAGCCAGTTCTTGGGAGAAGGAACTTTTCTGCCGCCTTCTTTTCGGTGGTTACTTAACATGGACTTTCTGCTACACATCTGCATACAGCCTCTGTTTAGTAACATTGGAAAGATACGTTGCCATAGTACATCCTCTGAAGTATGCAAAGAAACTCTCAGCGAAACGGATCAAAACCTTGCTTGTTTTCATCTGGGTGATATCCTTTGTGGCACCAATACCATTCTTACTTGTTTCTCACCAAAGTGAAGATCCTAATAACACTTGCTCAGATATCCAATATCCAACTGAGTCATTTGCAATTCTTGTTGGTGTGGAAGGATTTCTATTCTCCTTTGCTCTACCTATAGTTTTTATGAGTTTGGCCTACTACAAGATGCAAATCACTCTGAAAAGACAAGCAGCGGCCCTGAACTTGCAGTATGCAAGAGCAGCAGCCTATGATCTAGTAGTTGCTCGACAGCGTCTGGTCCACATGCTGACAATTGTCTTAGGAGTTCTAATCCTTTTGTGGATGCCAATCTACATTGATACAATTATGTGCTTACACCCTACAGATGGTACATTTCTGTCCTGCGGTTCAGAAATTCATGCATATGTCAGAGGGATTGCCAATTTCCTCTTTTACTTCAATTCTGTTATAAATCTGGTCATCTATGAGTTCAAGTACAAGAAATTTCGGCAAGGTTTTAAAGTAGCATTTTGCAGCTGTCACAATAGGCAAGGTGGAAACAGAATTCATGATGAGATGGCACCGAGAAATTGACAAAATTTTTCTGATGAACAAGTACTTACCTATGTAATCATACATGTATAAATAAAGAGATACCGGTTTGAAAGTCTGGTTTGTTTTTAAAAATGGCCTGTTAAAATCTGTCATGCCTCATTTTTGCATAGACTACAAAGGGAGAGAACTTCATAGCCAGAGTCACAACTGAACATGTTCACAGTGTCCCAAATTCAAAGAAGTGGGCAAACATTAAATATAAAATGAAAAGGCCAAAGGGGCTAGACACCAGTAGATGAGCATAAAATGATAATTATCCACTTCCTGCCGGGGATTCCGGTACCGGACACGTATGCTTTATATGCGTTGCCGTGGTCTCCGAAATCGGACAAAGGAAACTGGGCCATGTAACAAAAGACGGTACTCAGAGCAAAAGACTAGGTTGCTGGGCATTACTGACATCTTTTCATTCTCAAAAGTGGAGATAATCCAGCCTTGTTTTGAAACAATATACCACTGTTTGGGGCATTTAGAGTGAGCGGATTACCACCGGGGACAAAAGCGCTCTACAACTAAAGCGATGAGCCCCAAAGCACCACTGCATGCTAATCTGGTCTCTATTGAAAAGAGGTCAGGAGCGCACTGTGCCAGGTGCGTGAACAAAAGAAAGTTAGATAACACCGCACAATCTGGGCTCTTTTTACAAGGCTGCAGGCCTGGCTGAAATACTCAGGTGTCAATAGATTTTGTCTGTCAGGCTAGAGTGGCCACCAGACAGTCTTTCATGTGGGTGTAAGTGTCCAGTAAATGAAGAAAGGAATTTTTTTAGAATTTTGAAAACAGAAGAAATGATAATCATACCGCCCCAGCATCATCAACATTGATAACTACAACCGGTGCAAAGAGGTTAAGGCTATTTGTACACACATGAATGCCTGACAGGTTAAACATAAGGTGAGAACCATAATTAACTGCCATATTCTATTCACTGGTACACTAAGTGTGCAGAGGTTTGTGGATGTGCCAGCAGTTGAGGAATTGCTACATGTACATGTACATATGTACTATTATGATTTGAATGAAATTAACCCCTTTGTGCCGGGATACTTTTGACTGTGACTGCTGGGCTGTGGTATGCCCTGAATGGAGGGCTTTGTCAATCAGAAGGCCCCATTGAACCATACAGCAGCTGCATGGTGAATAGACTGTAGTGTGGTATGCACTAATCCTAACACAGATTTCCTCTTTATACCACTGGATTTTGACTGTCCAACTGCACAAAAAATTTCAAAGGGTGCACAGGGTGAGATCTAGCCCACTGGGTAAAAGCTGAACACATGCAGTTCACAGGGACAACCTTTTTCCATGGGAGAAAAGTTGTTCCAAAGTGCAGACGACAGTCCGGGCCAAAGTCCATCGAAAGAGACATGCTCCAGCTTGAAATCAAGTAATCAGGGCACTCAAAAGGAATGAATTTTTGTAATGTTTAACTATGGCGGGTTTATGTGTATCACATTTTATTTCTGCACAACTTTTGCCCTTAAATATGGACACAGCCTGAGTTGATAGAGACATGTACATGCAGGTTGGTAAAGAAGAAAAATTAAGGGATAACAGCAGAAACATGAAGGAGTTGTGGACTAATAGTCACGTAGTCAGTGCATAGAAAATTCAATTAGAGTCTTAAAGGGGAAGATGTGGTGGTAATTACCTACATGTGTGAAGCTTTCTATGACTTTTTTTATTACAGGGATAGAACCCTAAATCTAATTATTCATAACCTAATACTGAAACCATATTAATAAGACACATACATGCACTGGCTGTTATCTCAAGATTTTTAGTTGCTGGAAAGCGGTATTCATACAGGTACATGTTAAAGTTACGATATCTGAAGGTAGTGGCAACTAGGAGGAGATTGGAGTCACAGCGGATATTGCAGGGGTGGAAAAAATGCAGCTGCATACATGTAGATCATTTATGTGTATGTATTTTGGGACATTTCGTCAGTGGAGGTGCACCCGTACAGTTACAGCAGAATAAAAACTCAAAGTACACATATCCCTTGGATAAGAAATCAACCCTTCTGTGATTGCTGATGCCTCGTCAATCAATATGCCAGGCATAAGTCAAGTACAATGGTGAGAGCTGAGATTTGAATGAATTTACACAACTTTGAAAAAAAAAACCTGTTTTCAGCATTCCGGATATGTCACATTTTAAACAGTCCTTATACCCCCCTGAAGTACACAGCTTGAGAAGGTTTTTTTTCCCCCTGAAATGTTGATTGTGTAAACATCAAGTGACGTGTCCAGGCAATTGTTGGTAGAGAGTCTACATGGAAAAACAAAGTTGTCTTTACAAAATTGTCAACAATCAGTGACAGCAAATGTTATTTCTCTGACTGTCACCATGTCAGGAAGGAATGAAACTCAATTGGGCCCTGCTGACAACAGGGAGAATGCCCAATACAAGTGGATTTGTTATGCCTTGGCAGCAGAAGGGGTAATTGGTGTTTTAGGAAACCTCTTGGTGTGCTTCGTCATTCTGCGTGTCAAATTCCTACATGACATGACCAACTACCTGCTGGTGAACTTGGCAGTGGCAGACATGCTCCTGTGTCTTCAAGAATTTTTCTTGTATTTTGCTGCATACTCAAAGTGCGAAGTCATCTCTTATGTGCCCAAGTCCGCTGGTGGGCGGCAAATCTTTTGCCGACTTATAGCATCCGACTTTTGGGTCTGGGCTGTGTCTCATGTGTCGGCATACAGCCTCTGTTTGGTCACGTTTGAAAGATACGTTGCAATAGTGCATCCACTACAGTATGCCAGAAAAATCACATCCTCACAGATTGCAAGAATGATTGCTTGGATATGGGTGCTGTCAAGTCTAGTTTCTTTGCCTTTTGTATTTACGATAGAACCAGCCGATGACAGCGAACAAGCCTGCTCCGACATCAAATACCCTCATCCAGCATTTCCTTTTGTTGTTGGTGTATTTTGCTTTCTCACGGCTTATCTGCTGCCCATTACACTGATGAGTTGGGCCTACTACCAGATTCAAACCACTCTCAAACAGCAAGCAGATGCTCTGAGCATGCAGCAAGTGAGGGCAGCGGCCTACGATCTCATGATTGCCAGACAGCGCCTGGTCAGCATGCTGACACTCGTGTTAGGAGCTCTGGTGGTCCTATGGACACCAACATATGTGATAACTGTATTTTGCGTGCAATCACAAACGGGGGAGATTCAACTGGAATTCTGTAATTCTCCAAGTCTCCAGCATATCAGGGGAGCCTGCAGTTTTCTATTCTATCTCAATTCACTCATTAATACCATCATCTATGAGTTCAAGTACAAGAAATTCCGACAAGGTTTTAAAGAAGCTTTCACCTGCTGTCTTCCTCTCACTACGAAGGACAACAGCGTTGGCATACAGTTGGCACATTTTCAGGACAACTGACCCCCTCACTTCTGGACAATTTCAAAATGAATGCTTCCAGAAGACAACTACATTGTATGATATAACTGACCCAAGACTATGCATTCCACCGTGACTTGTCAACTGTCCATTTGTGAAGCATGTGTGAGACATCACAGCAATGTCGGAAAGTAGGAAACTAAGACTTACCGAGGAAAGCCAGCTGAGAATCATCAACCATGAACTCACAGCTGTACACTTGAAGGGGCTTGGAGTCCTGCCAAGGTAACATAAGATGGAGACAAGACTTCATTCATGCATGTCATCATGGACAACATAATTACTGGCAAGTACAGGTGCAACACTGAAGATGTAGAATGCATTCACAACTTCTCAAGTTAATTTTCACTTATCCACATGCTTGTATTCATTCTTTATGTGCAGCAGATGAAACTTTTAAAGCTCTCCTTGTGACATAATGTACATGTACATGTGTCACTAAAAACTAGTGGTGGGACTTGAACGCAATCGTGTTTATAATCCAGTTTTGACTGAACTCTCTGATTTAGATTGTAAAACTAGATACATGTAGCTGGGGGAAAAATTGGTTAGAGTTTCTGCTGCAAGAGAGAATGATATTTTGCTTTTTGCTCAAATCTAAAAAATCTAAGGCTGAAGGAATGTGGTGGGAAGAAATGTACAACAAATCTTAAAAGGTCATCATTCATAAAGCAGACTGTGGATGTGGTACAAATGTACATATATATCTTGTTTTAAGAACAAGGTATTGATTTTGTGAACCAGGGGCAGAAAACAGATAATCCAATTTTAAATGTTTTCGAAATTTGAACAAATGAATTTGGAATCATCCTGTTTGTCCATTCACTACCAGTACATTCACAATGGCACCCTTGTGTGAGTATGACTGCCACTGTACAAGATTGATTTTCTTGCACTGAACTCAGTAGCAGTTTGAGCACTTTGTGACTCATTTCTTGGGTCCCAAGTGAACATCACCTACGATTGTAAGCAGTCATGGCAGTGGTTTTTAAATGTACAGGGACTTGTCAAGTAATAAATTCAGACAATGTTGAGTTGCAGAAATAAATGTTTCAGTATGACTTGTGAGCTGACAAAGCACATTTTATCCTGCTACGGTAGCTGGTGAGTTCATGAATTTTAGTGTGACAAGTTCTACCAAAGCCGGGCACCCCTGAACAGAGCGTAAAAGGTATATGACTAAAAAAACAATACCAAGCATTTTTTCACAAATTTTCATTTTTTACCATCTCACACCTGTACCATGCCCTATCATTTGAAACTTGTACAAGTACATGTAAAGACACTCATTATGGGCTCACCTGAGAAGCTTCATTTCAATTTGATAAAGGGTTTTATTTTTACGGCCTGTGTAAGAAAAAAATTGGCCTTTTGCAAGAATGACATATTCAGTGTTCACAAAACAATCACAAGACATAAATCTGAAAAACACCTGAAGGCTCAGCGTATAAACAAAAAAACAAAAACCAAAAACAAAATGGACTGTGATAATATCCTGTAGGAGTTAATGTCCAAGGTGAATTTCATCCCACTGTCTTTCTTGCTGTTAAAACATGCCGCACATACTTGTAGACAGTAAATTTTCCCTTTGAGATGATTTTTCTAATGATTTGTAGGGGTGTATTAGTTTGGTTCAAAAAATTCATCTCTCCTAGCTATATCAACATATATGTTGCTTAAATTTAAAGACGTTCACCATCCCTTTCCCTATGAGGGTAATCAGTACCTACATTGTAGAAGTACATTTAACCATTGTAACGTTCAGCTGCATACACATACATTGTAGATTTTGCCATCATGTTATAACCCATTCTGAGTTTAGGCAGTTTAGAAACTTGTGTTTTCAACTTGAATTTGCTGTGAAACAACAAAGCTCAAATGAGGAAAATTTTTAAGGACTATTTCCCAAACTTTGAACATTGTGAGGGGAAAAACTTTTATTTTAACAACACCGAAACTGCGCATTTAGCCAGCTGCCCAGAAGAGCTTTGTCAGATCATCGATGTATCGTCCTCTTTCACACTGATTAAGATTGCTCATAATGTACCGCTACTCTGTAGAATCTAACTGGTGTTTAGTTTTTATAAATTATGTAGTTGACTTTCAAGTGCACCAGACTGTATCAAAAATCTATCATGAGAGCAATCCCAGCTTTGATATACATTTACATGCCATGATGTGCATTTTGTTGGTGAAATGGAAAAAGTGCACTTTTACAAGTATATACATTGTACATGTAGATGGGATCCATTATGGGTTGCCTATGTGCACAATTTTTAACAGTGTTACAAGTGGTTTGACTGCAAGACTGGTCATAGTGAAGCAATCTGTTTGCATGTCTCTTTAAATGTGTGGACCTAATCAATTACTACATTAAACTTCTCTTCTTTAAACTTCAGTTGGCATCAATACTAATTGCTAGTCACAGAGACACCATTTCTGTTCATGACATCACAGGACATGATCATTATCTGCTCTTGGTAATGTAAGCATAGTGGTATCATTATTCTTTTCTTGTGTGTGTACCATTCCAGTTGGAATTTTTGGTAACATTGTGATAATTAGTGCACAGATGTACAGGTATATACCGTTATGCGGCTTTCGGCAAGTATTCATGTATTTTTGTGAACACTAAAACCAGTGCATGATCATTAACTGCAGGATACTGATTGCAAACTGTCAACTACCGGTACCCGGTACATGCATAAAGTTCAACAGTGGCTTCTTGATTTCAAATGCAAACTACGCTTTGTAAACTATTCAGTATATCAACGAATCAATCGGTCTGATGGTGTTTTTCAACCATTTTTTAAAAGCACTTTTTCCGTTTGTTGCCAGCAATTAAGAACAAGAAATTCTGGAGCAGAAATTCTGGAGATCAGTTTCTGTTGTGTAAACTGTATCATTTTAACTGTATAATGCTTGTCTTGGTGTACTGCCACATACATAAGGATGGCAAATAAACACTGGTTAACAGGCCACACAAATTTGGTGCAAAGAATATCTTTTGAAGTAAACAAGAGTGTCTAAATGAAAAGTGAAATGCCACATAAATATATTCCAAATGCGCATGTATGCAATATATACACTGTACTTGTATTTTGAGGTAGGACTGGTTTCATTTTTAATATATTCCACAGATGTGAACAGAATCTCACAAGTTACCGTACTAAAACAAACTTGATGAATGCTCTTGTTCTGAAAAAAGTTCATGTCCAAGATTCTGCCTGCAACAAGAGTGAAAATTTTTCGTGTCTGAGCATATATGCACAAACCAGCACCAACTGGTACTGCACACTGCATTCAAACCCATGGACTTACACATTTTATGTACTACAATTATTCTGTAAAGTGACCATTATTACTGATGAGCGCATTAGATGTTAGAATACTAAGTCAGCTGACTACATGTAATTATATACCATAAAGTTCATTGTGCCTTCCCTTTCACATGACTCTAAATACATTTTGAAAAAAACAAAAATCCTCACACTGCTTTTAAGGTTGTACTCTTTTTTTGGGGGGGGGTGTCGGGAGTTAGAGTAACCTGGGTGTGTGACGGGCAATTTTCAAATTACATGTAATCATATTGAACTTGGGTATAATAAAAACATGCAGTTGCAGTAAGAAGTGTCCTTTTAATACTGTTCAAATGACTCTTCCAGTGAACATTCATGGTGTTTGGCTGTATATTAAATGTTCACTGCTGTACCTTGCCTTTTTGAAATTGAAATTTTCAATCATTCCACGGGTTTCTGGTCGACCCACTACATGTATAAGCCATGTGATAAAAGTCAGTTGTTACAGGCCATCCAAAACAGTACTCACCCTGCTGACAAGAGCAATAGTCCGATCGGACTCTTGGTACTGCAGGAGGTAGATGCTCTTGGTGACATCAGCGACCAGAATGAAGTTTTTGACGGAGACGGCCCTGTGGATGTAGATCTGGGTGTCAATGAAGGCCAAACCCAGAAGATCATTGTCTTTGAAGGTCCAAAGATAAACCTGACGGAAAAATACACAAAATAAATATATCTGTAAATATGTAGGCCATTCACATGCTAAATTCAAAATCAAAACATGTGGGAGGGTTATTGACCTACATCGGTTCATGCGTTTCAAGAGGCAAATCAGTGTAAAATAGCGGGTTATTTTTTAATGTTGCAAGTTTGGAAACATGTGACTTCAAGAAAAGCTGAAAGTTTTAGTTGCAGCAGCAACGTGGAATTTATCTACATTTAATATTTAAATTAAATATATGTACTTCTGTAAATCTGTAAATGTATCTGTAAATCTATTAAGAGTAAATACTGGTCCACGTGTTACGTGTAGTTTGCAGTCAAGCACTTCAGTGAAAGAGAATAGAGGTATTGTACGGGGTCTAAATAAATCCCTGTCACCTAATGGATGGGTTACTGATCAAGTGTCATTGAATAACTGATCCCCAACACACACCAAAGTCACACCTGAACAAAAGAGTGTTTAGTTCCATTCCATGGTAAATGGAAATTAACCAATCCAAAGTGATTTCTGAGCTCACGGACAATGCAAGTACTGATTCTATCAGGGATTCAGGTGATGTGACGATTTATTCAGATATTATATTACCATTGTATTCATTAAACAGTTAGTGCCTGTATGTCAGAATTCAGTTGTAAATGAAGTTTATTATATTGTTATACTGTAGATGTGACTGCTGAAGCAGTAAACTGTGCTTGGAGGGAGTAATGACATTTATTATAATTGTCTCTCATACTCTGTAATTTCATTGCTGTTGAACAATCAGGTAGGGCTGTACTGATTATCGGAATATTCGAATTTTCAATCAATAACATGTATCAAATACCAGGGTACTTAAATTTGTTTTCCAAACTGAATATTCAGAGTTGAAGATCACTGAAAGGGGGGAATTCAAAAATTTCGTTAAGAAAGTTTATTCTAACTGCAAAGCAGGTGCAAGCATATACCCAACAATGAGGTCAAAAATTACTTTTCCTTCAAGGTTTTCTTGTTCAACTTTTTTTAAAAATATGTACATTTTCTGTCTGCTTTAGTGGGAATTTAGTACAACTTAGTAGGTCATATTTAAATATTTGATCAAACAGCAAGTCCAAAACTAGTACATGTACATGTATATCCATACATAATTATTCAAACTGACTCAGCCTTATACATGTACAATCAGATGTCCCAGTCCCAATTTAAAGGCCATTTTTTTACTGTGCTGTATCTGAACCATTTATGTATACATGTAAACACTGCACATAAACTGTAAATTACATATGTCAAGCCTATTATTAAAGCCACCTTGTCAACAATGTTGTCCAATCATGTGCCGAGTCCCTCTCCCCCATAGGAACAAACTGGTGTTTGGAAACGCGGATGATATCAGTGTTCAATATGTACACAAACTTTGGCAAAATGATCTTGCAACACAATGCTTGGACATGACCAACCTGCATGTAACTTTTTACAAACACCCAGATTACTGCCCATCAGTAAAAGCCCATGAACTCAACACCTGTCATTGGTCAAGCATGATTCAAAGTGTACTGCCAAGTTTGATACTGTATGCTTGCTGGACTCGGAAAAGAACTCAACCACAGCACTGCTTATTAAGACTAAGTCAATTTGAGTAAAAATACCGGTATACTGGTATATATGGTATTTGACTTTCCTTCGATCAAATATTCACAGGAAGCTTTAGAAAATACTTTTCAAAAAATGGAAAAACTTAAAGAAAAAGTAACTTGGAGGCTTATTATTGTGCATATGCGTCAGCTTCCTCTAAGTTTACCCATAACACATACAAACACACTTTTAGAAGGCTTGGAAATTACAATTTGATTTTTCCCCCTTTTCATATCAAAGATTTTCACTTCCAAATATTTGATTTTAAGAATAAATATTGAAGTATTTAATAATAAACTCAATATCTGAATATTTCCATATTTGGTGTAGCCCTCCTGCTTGTCCAAATGTGTAGGGTGGGAGAGTGCACGCATACTGTACTTGTTTCATAGTTGTGGGGATAAACAATTTATGGGGACAAAGAAATTTGCCCCTACCACTCAGTCCTAATTTGTCCTTAAAGAAATTTGTCCCTTTCACCCAGTGATCGGCCTTCCCCCGTCCCCCAACAGAGGAAACATCTTCCCTCTTTGAAATCTGGGAAAAGTTTGCATTAACCAAAAACAACCATTCAATTCTCCGTCTCTGATTAATTCTACTTACTGGCAAAAAAATAATAACTGTCTCCAGACTGTTGTGATGACAGAGTTTTTATCTTGAGGATACATGGTATTGTCAGCTTCACTTCTGGCACCACGCATCCTTCAAGTGTAAACAAATACCTTTTCTAGTATCACAGCTATTGACAATTCCTGACTTGCAGTATCCGATCTTTACAACTCAGCACGCAATGAGTTAATAATTGGTCAGTTTAATTGGATTCAACACCATCATACAACTCACTCCTAACGGTACGGTAACAAGGTTACTGCCTTCCTCTTTCAGCTGTATAGTGCACTTCCATTCAATTAAACAAATTCAGTGCCAAGCCTCACTTCAACCTAGTTCAATTAATCATCAGTCATGCCATGGTCTAAGTACGCACGCAGGCACACACCGCCTCCCACGAAAAGTCATCCAAAGTCCACATTTACTGAGTTGACCATTTCTAGACGTCACTCTAGCGACACAAATTCATCTTCATTGCGTGCTTCCTACAAGTAACTGTAGATTTGTAACGCCGTTCACGATTTCAGCTAATAGCCTAGGCAAATATCTCAAGCACTACTGACGGATGGGAAGTTATTACCTTAGCAATGAATAACAGCTAAATAAAAACTTCAGCATGAGCAGCTGTCACTGTTCAATATAACCTCCCATGTATTTTCAGTTGATTTCTACCAGGGAACTACTTTGCCAGATTAAGGAAATGGAGGTGCAAGTTTATGTAATGAATATACATGTAGCAGTATAAAAGTAGGCTTGAATTTCTCAAAAAGTATTTTGCTCTTTACAAAGGGAGCTTTGGATTAGCTTACATGGGTAAGTCCTGACCTGCAAGGGCCAATTTCATAGAACTACTTAAGCATAAAATTTGCTTAAAAGCGGGAAAAAACTTCGCTTAATAAACAAAAGTTACCACCTCAAACGCTACCTGATTTTCATGCTAACCAAAAACAGCTGAATACAATGCCAAAACAATATACATTACAAGGAGTTTTGGCAGGTTACGTGACTTATCAAGTAAGGTTGTTTCGCACTTAAACAAATTTTGTGCTTTAGCAGCTCTATGCAATTGGCCCCCAGGGATGGCTACATGCACGTGTGCTGTGTCAAGCAAGCAAGACAGTGGAGACAAGGTTAAGCCTCTGTAACTCGTGGAAGCTGGTCGAACCACGAACCTTTCAAAGTGATGCGGTCATGCTAATTAGCATCGACAAGCATCAAAAGAGGTTATAAGTGTCAACAGTTTCTCGCAAACGCACTCAAAAGCTTCAAAAGAAGTATCATATTTGGAAGACTGCAGCATATCTAATCATATAAGAAAAAAAGGGTGACTTCACATCCAGAGTTCCCAGGTTAATAAAAACATTTTCACAGAGAGTGGAGGCCATTGTCTTTCTATTTTGATCACATGCATGCAAACAAGAACAGTTGCCAGTCAGGCTGCATGAGTGGCAACATCATTTTGTTGCTCAAAATTCCACTCTCATAATCTCTTTATATAAATGTGACATATTGAATATTTTAGGAGCATCATATAATTATACTGTAAACACTTAATTTATGTAATTGCTGATATTAATTAATTGGTGCTTGTTGTCACTAAATAACATGACCCAAGTGAGGTTCTCACATTGTTGAAACAATGCTTATCTTCAGGCCAATAATTTTTCCCTTAATCTTAACAGCCTAATTCAAAGGGGGACCGGTACAGCATCATGTGAAATTCATATATTGTTGGTACACTACTTACCTTCTGGCCAACACTTGTCAGCAGGTAGCCCATACAGTCACACAGACTTGACACAGGTCCCTTCTGGTCTTTTTCATACAACACCTGTCCAAAACACAAAAGTTTCTGTTTTTTTACACCATTTCGGTTAAAGATTTCATTTCCTGAAAAAGACTTTGAACTTGTTTAAAAGCATAATGCCGCATGTAGTACATTACAGTCAGTACTCACTTTAAGGTACAGTTACATGTACATGTATTTAGAATGAAAAGGCGAAATTCAATTTTCTTTAGACGCTAAACCTATATGACAGTCATGTCAAATTGAAAAAAAAAAAACCACGGACACATTATCCAGTGCATGTAGCCACTAATGTTGGCACACCAGTCAAATTTAGACCATTACTACAGGACTGACCCAGCTACATTGTATAGTATTCTGACAAAATGATCATAAACCACTTGTCTTGAACCTTAGCTTCCAAAACGCCTACAGATGTCATCACTAAAGGGCTTTTTTCATGTACAGTGATCATTACCCATGATCCACCCACAACCAGAAAGAGAACTTGTGCATTTACATGCGGAAATAAAAATGCCTAGGAAACTTCAATATTACAGTGGTTTTCAACAAACAAACCAAATCATGGGAAGGTTGTTTTGGGAGCTTTTGTCACTCATTCTGTTTTTTACCTTGATCTTGTTTTTAGTGAGCGGTTGGCCTGGCTCTGGGACGACCTCAATCACATCATAGATAAAAACCTGGAAAGAGATTACAGAAAAACAGAGATCAATTAAGACCAAGTCAATTGAAATAATTCATTTTTCAAATATTTGTTTCTATTTCATAGCTTTTCAGCTTGAATATTCAATTTTTATGATAAATATTTAAATATGAGCCTTTGAGAAAGATTCTGCAAGGAGCAAAATGTCAGCCCCTATTTAATTTAGCTTACCATTTGCATCCTAGTCAAACACTGAGAAATACATGTACATGTAGGCTGGATGTTAAAGGGTGGTAATAAGGAAATAAAGATTCTACGTAACGCAATTATATAACTCCAACCCTTGGAAATGCACCTTTGTGTTTCACTTAGCTTTATGATCTTGTTTTGGTATTTTACAGGTGTTCTGGTATCTTTTAGGCTTTTATGCTTTTGAAAATATTCCCATTGATGCAAAAAAGTGTGACATCATCCATTCATCATTTGCTCTGATCTGCTCGCAAAAAAATCTTTGGATTTGTGATGTTTTGTTGTCCACAATTTCCTTATCTTTGGTGACTGGTTTTTGTCTCAATCTAAGCCAATGAGTCAACTATCAGTTTTTCATAGGAATGAGTTGCCCAAAATAGCTCCACAAATTTTGAATGCTTTTAACAGTTTTTTCCAAGTACACCTAACCCAAAAGGATGTAAAATTGTCTCTACATATTGGAGATGAGTATTAAGATGCACAAACAGTGTGTCTGAAAAAACAATGAATGGAACTTGACAGAATGATATCAAAGTTTGTTTACATGTAAGTTTTTCAATGAGGGCTGGGCGAATCCCGTCCAAGCTCTTTACTACCAAAGAAAAGCACACATGTAAAAATAATTTGATGCCATTATGCTAAAGGCCTATTTGCCACAAATTTGAAGTGCTTCCTCCCCGGCAAAGAAGAGACAAGCCGTTCAGAAATTTCTCATCCTTGCTTTTGCACGCACTAAGTGTACACGCAGTGACTGTACATTCAAATAGAAACTGATCATGCGTTCTCGACGCGTTTTGCACATGAGCCTGCACACGTACACCGTATTTCTTTGTATTGTTCCAGCTGGGAGCAGATTAAGCATGCCAGGTTTACCTTTCCTGTACACTGGACGTCTTCACTAAAGACCTTTGTTGTTGCGGCAGCAATGTAACCCTTCTTGCCAGTCACTGACCCTTCAGAACTCAGATTGACGACCTTCAGGCAAGTCACATGCTCTAGCTCCTCAAAATCGATTCTAGGAGAAACGTACCCAAAAACAAACTCAGTTTTGAAAAAAAAAGTAATCCGGGGTCTGTTTTTTGATGATGCTGAGCCCAAATTTTGCTAACGGACAGCACATACTATACATGTACTTGCTAACAAAAACAGGTTAATAACGGCCAAATATTGCTAGATAGGTCATATTTGCTGGTGTTTCCCAAATTAATCACATTTTTTTCAAGCACCAATTTCTGCTACCGGCATGTGGTTTTATGATTAGACCCTGAACTGTACTACATGTACAATGTGCTCTAACATGAAGGTAGATAAGGAATAACTTCTCCTCTAATGCATGTATGTTGAATTTGCAAAGGGGCAAGGTTCGTGAAATTCATAAGAACCAAAATCTAATAACACCAAAGGGAAACTCCTAAGCCCACAAGATGTTTAAACAGTATTTTTCCAATTTCTATGAATAGAATTTGTGAAATTTAAAAATGTCTCAGTAATCTGTTAATGCAAGGAAAATGTCTGTACCATATGTCACAAACAAGGGTTACCATTCAAGGCTTTAACAGTGATTTTTATTTCAAATCACTGGTCCTCTCCCATAATTTTGGCTAAATTTACTTGAATTATGAAGCTCTGTAAAAGGGACATGGATTCCATGAAGATAAACAGAACAAAACTTGAACAAATAACCACTAACCTTGTCCTATGTGAGTGGAACTTTAAGCATAATTTTTGCGTGTGTTTGGGGTGTTGATGTGTTGAAGTTTCAGTGCTCTTGTTTTGGAGGATAGGTGTTTAGAACAGTTTAGTGTTTGGTAGTGTTTTGCTGTGCCGAGATACATTGTGTTGCATTGCACTGTGTTATGTGCTATGTTGTGTTGTGTTGCATTGTGCTGTTTTGTGTTGCATTGCATTTCACTGTGCTGTGCTGTGCTGTGCTGTGATATGATGTGCCGTGCTGTGATTTGTTGCATTATGCTGCTTTGTGTTGTATAAAATTGCATTGTACGGTGCAGTGTTGTGATGTGATATGATGTGCCGTCCTGTGCTGTGTTGCATTGTGCTGTTTTGTGTTGCATTGCATTTCACTGTGCTGTGCTGTGATGTGATATGATGTGCTGTGCTGTGATTTGTTGCATTATGCTGCTTTGTGTTGTATAAAATTGCATTGTACGGTGCAGTGTTGTGATGTGATATGATGTGCCGTCCTGTGCTGTGTTGCATTATGCTGTTTTGTGTTGCATTGCATTGCACTGTGCTGTGTTGTGATGTGATGCGATGTGCCGTGCTGTACTGTGTTGCATTGCGCTGTTTTGAATTACGTTGCATTGCAATGTGCCATGCTGTGTTTCACTGCGCTGTTTTGGGTTACGTTGCATTGCACTGTGCTGTGTGGTGATGTGCTATGCTGTGCTGTGGCACTTGTGGCATTTTGTGCTATGGTACAAGCTTGGTACACACTCACCTTGTGTTTGGGATGCCATCCCAGCTGAGAGGCGAAAAGAGCTGGATTGCAAAACGATCCCTCTGAGAAGCCACAAACCTTTCATCTAGGGAGAAGGGGTCAGAAAACAAACCGCTGCGACATTTTCTCAAAAAGACTGACCACTATCAAGAGTGATATACATAGCAACATTTTTAATGCAAAACCTTCATTGCAAACAAAAGGCTGATGCCCGATTTGTACAAAATAATTTCCACATACTCGTATACATATATGGCACAAAGCAGTGAGTGCACAAGTAGTATATTAAGCAAATCCGCAGATCTACGTTAAACGTCTTTTAAGCATTGGGCCAGCCTCCAACTGTCATCAGAGCAAAAGGGGCTCGAGTATGGACTGCTTAATGTCCCTGTGTCCATCATCGATTAGGCAAAAGTTTGACCTGAAAACGCAAGCTTGGCGCAACTGCAAAACACCCAATAATTCAAGTCATTACACATCAGGTCTAGCATCTTACCTCGTTCAGCTTCCTCAAACTCTTGGTCATCGTAGCCCAACCTCCAGATCTTCATGAATGGCTCCAGAGTGCTTGTGACCACTGCATACGTCTGGAAAACAAAACTCTTGGAGGTTTAAACAGCCTGTCTTAACAGGACGTGTCAGGAGCATGCAGGAAATGGGCCTTCCATTGCAATGTGTACAGTATCTTTCATTTCTCTTATTTGAAATAAAGACCACTGTGACTCAATCTAACAAGTATGACCTACACTATGAGATGGGGACTACAGCATGGCTCCATGACCAAGTAATTACAGTGATAAAAATGTATGTGTTATGCACAACGTGGAACAATGTGCCATATAAAAGGCAAAGGTATTGGACTTAACTAGTTCCACAGAAAAGGCATTCCTGCTCTATGAAAAAAGCTATGCATTCAAAAAACCTTTCTTTCAGAAAATATTTTCTTCAAGAAATTTCTTTAAGCAAAAAAGAAATTATATATTAAACTGGAATTGAAAAATATTTTTTTCTCAAAAATTCATTGAGAAAAACGTCTAACTAAACTGAAAAACTGCAAGCAGAAAGACTGTCAAAATCTAAAATAGTGTGACATTTCTTTCACGATTGGCTAATGATAAGTCACTGTCCAGACTCTCCAGAAAATTTGGCATACCCTACGTCAAGCTTTTTCTATGTTATGAGAAAAAGCGTTAAGAGAATGCATTTTTGAAAGTGTATTATTTGAAACAATCCTTGCAGAATCTTACCTTGCTGTCGACATGGTAACAAATGAAGTGAGGAGTGCATCTTAGCGGAACCTTCCTCACTGGCCAAGGAGCATCGTAAGACAGATGGGTGGGCAGAATGGAAATCCGCAGATCCCCCTAAACCAACACAACATATTATGGGTTTTTAATACATTGAAAGCTGTGCCAACTACTTGAATACTGGATGTGCAATCGAATATTTTATTATTTCAAAATCAAATCTCAGTATCTCAAAGTGCCAAGGCCACTGGGCATCCATGTCCAATTCACTAGTTTTTCTCAGAGCAATGTGGGCTCTGAAGGACTGAGGTCGGGACAACTACTACATGTAGATAACAATGAATGAGCACTTTATTTCTTTAATTTTGTTTTTCCTCAAAGCTCAACTATGCAGGTGAGACAGCACACCAACTTTCCTGTAACAATAAGGGAAATAATTTCCACCATTCATGTCCATTACAAGGTGTGAAAGTTTTTCTCTATGTTTATCGCAAACACATCAAAAATGAAAAAAAAAACTGACCTGTTTGTTGAAATACAGGAATCCGTGTGGGCAGTTGACATTGTGGAATGGGGCAAAGCAGGATACAGCACCATCAACGGACATAGGGTGGGCCCTCAAGGCACCCCGAGACTTGACAAAGATCCAGTGTGGATAGGGACCACAGACAAACACCTGTACACCAAGATACAATGGCAACTAGATGCTAACTGACACAGAGGGCTCTATTCAGACACATGGAATGTCACCAAGGTAAGGTACTGAAGGAATAATCTCAATGACCATGACATTCTTCATGAGGGTGAAATAAGGGGATGAAGAGAAATCACCAAAAAAAAGAGCAGTGGAGTTATATATTAAAGACACTGTTACTTCTAGGGGCTTGACAGGTGAAGGGTTCTCTCACAATTGGCTACAATTATGTGAATGTTGTTTTTTTGTGTTTAACCAAAAAACCCTGAATGACATAACCAGTAAAAGTCCACGATATGGGGTCAAATTTCCTAAAATTCACTTAAAGTCCTGAAAGTGCTGAAAAGTGCTGAAAGCATTCTGCAACATAGTTTAGCTTTCTTTCATGCTCTGTGGGTTCCTTGTGGAAGGACTCTTTTAGCAGAACATCAAAAACAGCAGAAGGGCCAAGCTGACCACTCCAATGCCTCTGGACCCTTATGGCAGGTGGCCAGGTAAACACCTAACAAGTTTGCTTGAATTGGATGGAAATTGATTCTGCACATTCATTTCAACCGCACAAAAGCAAAGAATGCACATGCAAGGTGCGCCAACCCTAAGTTGTTGCTAGCCAAGGCAACAAATATACAGAGCCAGTTTCGTGAAGGGGTTCTTTCCTCGCCTTTCACCTCTGCAGCTCAGGTTCGATTCCCGGCCTTTAGTTCACATGTCGATTGGTTTTTCAGTCCCTGCCTGATTCCATGCATTTTAACCTGAATATTCTTCTGAGGTTTTCCTCTTAAACTACATACATGTAATTATCACTGTCACCTCTGTACAGGTTTCTTCAGGCTTGTGAGCCACAAGTGCCTCGGGTACTTTTGAGGAATCCTCGGTATCATTACAACAGTAACTCTCGCATTCATACATGGATCCCACAGTCGTAATTAACAGAGCTTCTTCTGATTTGCTGACTACAAACACCCAATGTTAGATGTCATCAAACCCCCAACTGCCATGGTTACAGATGTAATTCAGATCGTAGCAGATTTTTGGAAGGTATACCAATTCCACTAACCATGTAAACCTTTACTGAGAACCTCCAAGATGAAATTTCAACAGACTCTGAGATTCTGAAAAGTGATGTGTAACAATAAAATGGGGCTTCATTTTACTGCTGAACCTCCATCACTTGAAAGCCTTGAAATCAATGGAGAAACCCCAGAACTACACAGCCCTGAGTGATGAGGCCCAGTGAGTCAGGGGGCATGACCCAGGATCTGAGGGTTAGGAGTCCAAATCCAGCTGGCTGGCCACAAGTGGACAAGCTACTTTATCCTCACTTGCCTCTCTCCACTCAGGAGTACAAATAGCAGGGATGCAAGTGATCAACAAAGTCATTTCCTGAAAAGCACTGAAAGCCAATAAATTGCGTGAGACTGCGAGGGAGGGCTTGTGCGACCAAGAGACTAACGGCAGGGGTCTAGACGCCCTTCAGTTTTTAGGGTTTTAACAGACAAACGTGAACAGATACCAATTTTACATAAAATCAAACAGGTACCATAATGAAGATGTGACATGTCATGGATATAATAAGATTTATTTCTAGCTGGGACTTGAACATACTTGGCAATGTTTGGTTTGAATGTCGGTCCTTCCTCCTACGGTGGTGATTTTTTAAGTTGCCACGTCCAATTATTGCCTTCTTCCCACTTGACGAATAGTTAATTACATACTACGTAGTTGCAGATGAGTGCATTTGGCTTTGTCACTGTTATTAAGCTTGCGCATGTAGTTCGACACAAAATATCCATCCTGGTCCTTTTCCTCGAGCCATGTCCAATTGAATTTATTCTTGATTCCCGTCGACTTCCATGTTGATCAAAAATTTCTATCCAAATACGCGGTCACTTCTCACAGAAAACTTTGCACATGATGGATTGCACAACACGTGAATGGAAAAAACATCACCATTGACATGATTGACAAGCGATTAATCAGCAGTTTCGGACGGTATTACATTCGCAACTCCATTACCAGTGATGGGATCACAACAGGTACCATCAAACCAGGGAGAGGTCGAAGGTTGCACCAACCTCGTTCCTGCGATGATTGACAGTATGTGTCACCAGTACCCCCTAGGGATGATACATGTGATAAGTGCATAAAGGCTTAGCCTTGGCACGCGCATGTTGGTGAGTAGCATAGGTCATGCATGCGCTAATGCATGATCTGCAATGCTTGTGAAGATCGAAACGCAGGCCGCCTGCGCGTGCCGGCATGGATCGTGTATGTATAAATGCACATTATCAAAGTGGAAAACGAAGGTTTTGTCATTTCTGGAAAATGATAACTTTTCACGCCATTTCCGGAAATCCAGAAATGTCCGGAAATCTAACAAATAGGTAGCAGTGTAAGCCGGGGAAGAAGCTGTGATGGACTGGCATCCCATTCCATTCCATCCCATCCCATTCCATCCCATTCTATTCCATCCCATCCCATCCCATTCCATTCCATCCCATTCCATCCCATTCCATCCCATCCCATCCCATCCCATTCCATTCCATTCCATCCCATCCCATCCCATTCCATTCCATCCCATCCC
>NW_019091601.1:39033-72167 GCF_001949145.1 Acanthaster planci | reverse complement strand
CAATCCCATTCCATTCCATCCCATCCCATCCCATTCCATCCCATTCAATTCCATTCCATCCCATTCCATCCCATCCCATTCCATCCCATCCCATTCCATTCCATCCCATCCCATCCCATTCCATCCCATCCCATTCCATCCCATCTAGGGGAATCAGAGTTTTTTTGTCACTTTGGCCATTAACACCTGAGGTAAATGCGGGCTTGGTTGGCCACACTGGCTGACTCCGTTCCTTTGCTACTCACCCCCGAATAAGAAGAGACGTCTTCAAAGTATTGGAGCTGAGAGACGTAACGAGTAGAGCTAGAGGCCGGAGCATCAGCTGCCTTGGCTTGTTTCTTACCTTTCCTCTTTTCCTTGATGAGTATGTCATGGCACACCTGATACAAACGAAACAAACTAGGAGATCATCTTGAAGTGTAGGGTAAGACAATCACAACCAACAAACGCCCACATTTTCAAACAAATGAGCAGTTTTGTGAGTATAAAATGAATACTGTATATCGCAATATGAGGAGGTGCAGAAGGAATTCAGCTTGACAAGCTAGACAGTAGGGTTAGGGTTAGGGCGGGCAACTGAATCTGTCTGTCTGCACAAATATCGGTAAATTATACCTTGCACATCCATGTCACCTGCCCAAACATTTGCATTCCTTCTTATTTGAGTAACTCAGCAAACAATGCCTTGTCACTTCAGCCTCATTTCTGTTCCTTCATCTTACATTTCAGTCTACTTGAAGCGTCAGAAAAAGGATTCGGCTACAGCACCGCAAAGGAGCACCAACTGGTCATGCATCAGCATGAGAGAAATGGAGTGAAGCTTGGGCCATGTCCACATTGCTTGGCTTTGGCTTGAAATTACACGAGTCTGCATTAGCGGCTATAGCCAGTCTCCATCAACTTGTGTGTAACTTCAAGCTACTGGTAAATGATTCAGTAAGGCCCCAGATGCCAGTCAACATAATAATGGCTGCAGAAACACCTGTCCTTTTCTATTTTTTACATCAGGTTTGAGGTGAGGCGCACATACACAACTTGATACAAATTGTACGTGACTGGTGGTGTGGGACTGGTACATTTCCTTTGCCATCTCGAAAATCTCTTAATCAAAAAAATAAAAAGTATACAACCTTTCATATCCTCACTCAGGGTCAGCTTACAGTTTAGTTTTAACAAGAATGATGTGTTCACTGGGTAAAGCAGAAATATGCTGTACATGTAAGTTTAAATAGAAAACACAACGTTACTGACCTTTCTGAACCTGAGTTTAAGGTGAGCTATGTCAGATATTGACTGAGAAGCAAATGCCTCATATATGAGAAGATCTTCCTCTACTATGGCCTGTTGAGGGGAAAAAACAACAACAAATTAATGTTAAGAACTGAACTAAACAGCAGTAGTCATTTTAGAAAATGAAGAGATATATTGAAATTGTTGCTTAAGATTTGCTGAACCATACCTATGCATCTGTCAACAGAAACAACAAACAGTCCTAGACCAAGACTTAGATTTGTCCACAATGAGAAATAGCCAATAACATCGCCTACCATCAGGAACGGCCTGCTGTTCTTATTGCCTAGGCCAACCAGCATGATCTCCTTGACAGCCGGCAACATGTCATGCTGCTGTCCCTGCTGATCACTGCAAAGACAAAAATATGTCAATAAATGGAAAAATACTTCACTGGTGCCAAATTCACAAAGAATTCCTGCGCACAGAAAATTGCTTAAGCCTATGAAATGTTTGCTGAACAAAGACAGTTGACCAACCAAGGTGCCACACAGAGAAGATGATTCAAGAGCAGCTCTCAATTAATTTCTGCCAAGTATAACAATTTCGAAGCAGTGCTTCCTGTGTACCAGTAGCATGAGATAGGGTCCTTATACTTAAGATCCAAAAGACTTGACTGAACGGCAGTGAAAGTGGTCATTACTCTCTAAAGTGCCAAATTAAACATTCTATGCAATATTAAGTAAAACACGACAACTTTTTCAGATTTTTTCGAAGTACAGGGCTTGATGAAGATCTAAATTTACAGTGTTGAGAAATATGAAAAAAAGTATGTAAAAACAGCACAATATGGGTGTCTTGCGTGCCCCAAGTGCCCCTCACCCTAGAATGCAAATTTCAAGTAACATGGTTCTTTTCAAGAGTAATTAATACACAAGAGAGAGAGATGTAAATGCTACTACCACAAACATTTTGACACAATTTTGAAAGACAAAGAATACCCAACAGAGGACTACTTCAGAACTGGTTTTCCTTGAGCGCCAGGAACAAAGCTCAAATGTCTGTTTTAATCACTCTGGATATTCAATGTTTGTACATTAAAAGAAAGTATTTGCATCGAATAGGTTCACTTGTGATGTGCATCAGGGCCAGTTTGAAAGTGTAGTGAATTTGACATCACACAACGTTAAAAATAAAAATTCGCTCGAGTTGAAATGCATTTTAATTTTGCAAATCAGAAGAAGAATAGTTTGATCTCGTGTCAAAATTTTGTGTTCCTGATTGTTTTTTGCGGCCAGCATGAATCAGCCGGTACGGAAAGAGAATAATAGACAGGGAAAAACATGACCAGAAGACCTTCCCCTACCTACCCACAAACCCAATTTTTCAATTCTACTCACGTGCTTGCTGTCGTTTGGACGCTGTCCACCAAGACCTTCTGTGCCATGGGAAAGTTTCTGACCAGAAACATAAGGTTGAAATCCGGAAGGCTGTAAATCTAATGGGTTAGATTAATAAAAAATAATCAGTTGTCATTAGAATATCTGTCAGAAGTAACAGTCAATCTAACTGTTACATCCAGATTTGGCAAAGTCTCTCTCAAAACAGCAAGAAATCTCCTCATGAACTAAGAAGTATGAGATCATCCATTTGTCTGCATGACTGTACAAAAACATACGCTGAGGGCAGGAATTAACAGCCCATGGATGCTCTTCATGAACTGGGAAAAGATTTTTTGGCATACTCTTCAGGGATTGGCAGCAGTCAGGGGAAGAGTGTGTTTTAATAGTAAACTCATAAAGCGATTAAAAAAATGGATGCTGCTTATCTTGAAAAAAAATTTAAACCATAAAACACTTATTGTCAGATTCTCCTTAAAGCTCTCGAACGAGCAAATTACTACTATTGAATAATGGAAATCAATGTGAATTAATATTATAAGCCACTGGCTTTCATAAACGCGACCAAATAATGACTTTAAGCATCCCAATTCAAATAAAAATTACGATGCATACAATGAATATGTTGACTTTTTTTCTGTGCATAACTGTGGCATTACGGTGTCTGCTAGAAATATGATGTTCTAAAGTTCGTCAGGGTGAAAACTGGGGGAGGGAGGGTGAAGAGAAAATCTGCTTAACATCCAGTTAATAACGATCATACTGAAATGCTGTGACTTTCCAAGGCTTAAAATATCTGACGAGGCATGAGTTCTGAGGCTAGAATTAGGTGGATCTTGGACCTACTTTTTTCCGAAAAGAAAAAGTAGTGGAAGAAAAACAGTCAAACATTAAAAAAACAAAGAATGTTCAGAAAAAAATGAAACTGGACAAAATCAAAACCTCAGTTTTAAAGCTTAAAGGAATGGGGGCCAGGTAATTTGGTTTCTTCCAAACATACTTCCAGTATTCCATTTTCTCTGCAGACAACCAACCAGAATGTCGGGCTATCGCTGGGTTCTTCAGAAGCAGTTGCTTGGGTGTCATGCCCTGCTGTCTCAGGTTCTGGACTGTAAGAAACAACATTCGATGAAAAGGTTATCCAAGTCTCTCCTCCAAAACACAATACAAGACAATTGCTAGCTTTCATCAGATAAAACCTTTACGGCAACACAGGATATAATTCCACACACAGACACCACTTGAAACCCTGTGCACAAACCCTATAAGACTGGATTGAAAAAAAAAAGGTTTTTTAAGTGAATACCATTTTGACTTTTTCAATATTTTGTTGCTTTCAGATGCCTAATAGGTCACAGAAATACTTTCCCAGAAACGTTTTGTAAGGTTGTGCAGTTAAAACATACAGTTTTAGGATGAACATGGCAAGAAACCAGAAAATTTAAACCATGTTTTCTTCATTGTGAGGGTGATGCATCTGTCATTTTCAACAATGCAACTAAAAATTGGTCAAGATTGCTCCCATGGCTGTTTTCCCCTAGATAGAATATTTGGTTAGTTAGAGTTTGGGAATCAACCTTGAAAAGGATAGCATGTGTCAAGCACACATACCTGAGGTTGGGTTCTGTTTTAACAGGTGGACTGGGAGCAACTTTAGGCTCGGATGATCCATACAGCAACTCATCCTCATCATCGGCACTACTGCAATAACAATATCAATATTCACATGCATATTTAAATTAAAAATAAACAATGCTCACATCCAATTGAAAATTGCCAATAAAAGTAGCATTAAGATGAAAAATTCTGAAAGCAGGTGAACTGAACAAAATGGCAAGTACATGCAATTTGACCAATGATTAGCATCTTCATGTTTAACAAATCTTCATGTTTAACAAATGAGCAACCAGGAAAGGAGGAAAAATAAACTGAAACAAACTCAGTATTGATTACTACATTTTCTTTTGCAATACAGCATGTACTTTGATGAATTTATAATGACAGAGGTACATTTTAATTCAAAAATACATTTGCAAATAAATGATATGAAATAAAATGTTTAGTCAGATACCTGGTATCCATGGCCATTGCTTCAGCCTGTGATGTGCTCAGGGTACGGGATTTCCTCTCTGCCGTGGGCTGCTCAACAGTGCTTTGTTTCTTGATCGTTGTGGTAAACATGTCACTGGTGTCTTTGTAGGTGCATAGGGTCAGGATTCGATTTTTCTGAAGAACCAGAAACAATAGAAATAAACTATGGAAATCTTTCAAATAAAAAGTATTCAATGCTGTTTGTCGTTTACATCATGCATGAGTGGATTGAAAAAGAATAAATCTTGGATCATGTTTCATATAACTCCTGTAATAAATACATGTATTTGATCAAACCGAGGGTCAGGTATTTGACTACTGAAGTATGTGAACTGATTTAGCCCTAGTAGGCCCCCTAATAAGCAACTAGCAACTAAACGGTTGCAGCTGGTTCCCACAGATGTTTGGCTTACTCCCAGCCCCACACCGGTTAGGGCCGGCGACCATTTAGACCTGGTTTGAAAAGGGCCCCCCGGTAAGCTCACCCTGTTGCAAAAACCCTTTCATACTGGCCTGGCTACCGGCCTGGGATGCTGGACTGGTTGTTGATCTCGAACTTCTCCATCCTGGGGTCTATTGTTTGCAAGTACTGGTACATGTAATTTATCCAAGAAGGAACGTGCTTGTGGTTTTTAATCCTTCAGCTCTATACAATGTTTACACTAATCCGCTTAGACCCCTATTCATCTGTGGAATCATGGTGGGGGAAGCCTTTCATCAGGGACTTTGAAATGCTGATGTGCAGACAGGCCTGATACCAGCCTGGAGTAGCCTGAATACCAGGCAGACGTTATACAGGCTGGGCTACCGGGGGGCCTTTTCAAACCAGGTCTAAATGGTCGTCCACCCTTAGATCTCGGCCACACCAACCTGTGGAAGTTGTGGCTTGGTCAGGCTGAGGCGATGTCCCGAGCCGTACAGGTCAGCCTTGAGGGTCAGCAGCATGACGTCCCCTCTCTCGGTCATGACCACCAGGTAGGGGTCACTCAGGGAGCAGAGGATGATATCAGACTCCAAGTCTAGTGGGATATGCTGCAGCTGGTTCACTAGATGGGAACCAAGGAAATCAGTTCAATTATTTTGCAAGGAACAATGCTCGGCACAACTTCTTGGGACAGGAAGGCTACAATAAAAAAAAAACACAGCTGACTCTCAGTTTAACAAGCTGGCTGGGAACAGCCAAATTACCTTGCTATAAGAAAAACAAAAATGAATTTGAGAGATTAGGGCCCTCATAATTCACTCTTTATGACAGTATTTTGGTATAACTGTGCTAATTTGTATCAACTCTGTTGAGAGTATTTCAATATCAGTTCATTGGTGCTTTTTTAAAATCATTTTTGTGCACTAGTAAGTTTTCTACAAAAAAGAAGACTGCAAATTAATGAATGCAAATCTTAAGTAAAATTACACTCAGCTCCAACCAAGAAGTGTGCAGCTTTCTACATAAAATTGAAAGTTCTTCCAGAACTAGTTTTGGGTATGAAAGCTTTTAGATTACATTTATCATACTCCAGAAGTAAAATTGTCTGCTCTGTTATTCCTACCCTGAACACATCAGAAAAGTTCGTTTTTTTGTCCAGATTATTAAGCACCAAGGTCAATAATGAATTGTTACCTCCCTCCAGTAGTCTGACACTGGATGGCGACACCTGGACAATGTATCTATTGTCACCCATGTTGCCAGCAAACACTGTGGGAGTCTGGGTACTAAACCCACTGTGGTCAAGTTCTGTTATCTCCTGTCCTGTCTGTAGAACCTGGAAGATAGTTATCATCAAGAACAAGATATTAAAAAAACCTTTCTAGTATTTAAGGGGTTTCAACAAGTCTACGTCCTTGTTATTGACATCTACAAGAGTTGAATCGCCAGGGAACCAGTTTTAATGATAAGCAGTATGTGTTATTCTGGCTAGTGCCCTTGACCTTACCCTGCCAGATGCAGCAAAGTGCAGAAGGTGTCAAAATCTGGTTCATTTCATTGCACTGGACTTTCAAAAGTGGTGAAACTGCCCAAATTGAGAGAAGGTTTTCAGCGCCGTGATTGAGCCAATCACAAGCCCCTGCAAGATACTCAACCCGAATGTGACAAAAGAATTCCTTTGTCATCATTAACCACTTCTTGCCGGGGATTCCGGATCCGGACACGTATGCTTTAAATGCGTGGCCAGGGTCTCTGAACACGGACAAAGGGAACAGGGCCTTGTAACAAAAGACCGTACTCGGAACAAATGTCCAGGCTGCTGGGAACTACCAAAATTTTTTCACTCTCAAAAGTGGAGATAATCCAGCCTTGTTTTGAAGCAGTATACCACGGTTTGGGACATTTAGAGGGAACAGATTACCACCGGGGACAAAAGCGCTCCACCACTGCAGCAGTGAGCCACACAGCACAGCTGCATGATAATCTGGGCCCAATTGAAAAGAGGTCAGCTGCACACTGAGCCTGGTTCGTGATCAAAAGAAAGTTATATAACTTTCTGCTAAATCTGGGCTCTTTTTAAAAGGCTGCATGCCTGGCTGAAATACTCAGGCGTCAATAGATTTTGTCTGTCAGGCTAGAGTGGACACCAGACAGTCCTTCACGTGTTTGTAAGTGTCCAGTAAATGAAGATAGGAATTTTTAAAAAATTTTGAAAACAGAAAAAAATGATAAATATCCCTGCCCAGCATCATCAACATTGATAACTGCCCCGGCAGGAAGTGGTTAACCCTGTTACTAGTGATCGGTCTAGTAAAAGGAGTTGTTATGGCTTTGACTACAACATTGCTCCTTTCTACCAACCATGCTGGAGTCTTCTCGGCTTAGGATCAGGAAGGCATGAGTGTCGGTCAGGTCCTCCCCTGCCTTGTTTCCTGATTTCTTCTCGCCCTCTGCACCCTCCTGTTGCCCGTCATCTTCACCTTCCTCCTTCTCCTCCTTCTTCACATCCTCCCTGATGCCATCCTTGGAGGTCTAGGTCAAAGGTCACAAAAGAATATACTAACCACAGAGTGCAAATATTATCTCCTTTTCGTGTAGTAAACTTGCTGCCCAAAATGATTCATGGGCATTCTATTTTTCCCTGGGGAATGCGGGGGGGGCAGGGGAATATTTATTTTCCTTCAATGTTTCCTTCATAACTTGCTTCAAGGTACTTATATTAGGAAATTCAACATATGTTATGACAACTGGTTGGAAATTTTATTGAAGCTATGGCTTAATTTGGGTCCTATTCTTGACCTTTTTGCCCTTAAAACATATTTTCCTTCCAGTTAAAAGTACCTACTCAATGTCCAAAGTTTCCACTGCAATGTACTTTCAAAGACACTTGTCCCAGTTCCATAAACAAGTGTACTTAGAAAAAACTGCATAGGTTGAACCCTTTAAGAAACATGCACCCTCTTCAACAGAGCATGCGACTTACCCTAAGAGGATGCTACTAAGATGAGCAAGTGAAAAACATGGAAGTGGACAACATATCACTAAACAATTACTAACCTTATATCGATCTACAATGAGTTCATTCACTTTACCTCTGCCTTCTTATGAATGACTGTCCACATATCCACACAGCCAGGTAGTTCAAAGGTAGTCACAACTTGTGGCCTGATCGTCCTCTGTCAGGAAAAGAAACAGGTCATATTCAAATTAAAATTAGCTACATGTACAACTAAAAGCCCTGTGATGACAACGAGTGCAAAGTTGGCTTTGACACATCACCCCAAGTTGGCTATAAAAACGAATAGCCCAAAGATGGCTAGATACATAGCCCTATTAATATGATGGAGAGAGTACCAAGTTGCATTCCAGAAGCCAGGTGGAGGCCTGTACCAACCTCAAGTGATAAGTACATTTGTACATATTTGAAATCAAGAAATAAAGATTTGAGTCTAACATAAATGTGACAACTCTCTCAGAGCTCTAGCTTTGACAGTTTGCTAAAAACAATACATTTTATCACTATTCTGTCCTAAAACAATGATATTCTACGGCCTAATTGTTTGAATTACTTTGTCCTGGAGGGCTCAGCAATTAAGGAAGGGGTCTTGAAGGGTTCAATACAGGACTGTTTATAGGATTTTCCCCAAAGGATCATTATCTCTGTTAATACCTGTAACACTGAGAGAGCTCCATTTTTGCCATAACCTGAACAAGTCACTAACTCCAGATCAGGGTCCAAGCTGTTCTGGAACTGTAAGGAAACCCATACAGGTGTAAGTAAAACAAAATCCATCCAACAGAAGGAACGTTAAAATGCCAAAAACGGTCAAACACTGTGCATTAAAGCATTCATTCTCAGCTCTACTTCCTTATATTGCTTGCTGTATGGACTTGGAGTTTTGGTTTGCAATTGAGATGCATCATTAATATGGCATTAAAACAAAATCACAGGACTGTGCATACTCCTTATTGTAATATGAACCAGTTAGGTTAATATTCAATTTTTTGCGGTAACTTTAGGCTTCTTTGCTCCAGATATAACACATTCCTCTGAATGTGCCTTTTGTTGTGGTAATGAAGACAGGCTTAGGGTTGCAAACAGGATGAGGAAGTTACTGATAAGAGATACTACAATAAGAGAGGTTGCTTTAGCAGGGCTGACTGCAATGATTTTCGAGAGTGTTTGTGTATTTTGGGTAGGCTTTCACCAGGTTAAGGGGTCAATTTCTTTTATTAGGCAAATTTAGACCAAGTTGGCACCATGGGTCTGAAACATTATACTCTTATTGTCAAGACGTACATCAGGGAGATGTTAATTTTTTAATTAAAACAATTAAAATCTCCCCAAGCTAAAACATTGGCCAGTGGATAGCCAATACACGGGCAGAATCTGCCCCCACCCGAATGTGAGGTCAGACAAAACTCAACCTTCTTAGGGTTAAAAAGCAACATCTAACAAGGGCCACATGGCCACGGGGAGATGTCATTGGTGTTTCTCTGCTTAACATGTACCTCATCGGAGAGAAATGCAGGCTCGCCCATTGTCATGTTGCCGCAGGGGCCAATGTTTATCACGCTGTCACACACCTTAGGAAAACGACAAAAAATGTTTTCAAGCATTTACTGAATTCTAAGTTTTTGATTTTGGTAGCATCTGCTTCTGGAATGCCTCACAATTTGGATTTTGAATTTGAAACAATTCGTCACAAAAACACAACACTAGAAATCAGCCACTTATGAGTGGATCTGGCAGACAACTCCAATCCCATATGGCGATCCTGTCTTCATGCCACTTATACTAATTGACAGACATACCATTATTTAAGTTACTTAAAAAAATACTGCACAGCTCCAGTTTAAGAACATCAGCAGAATTTTCCCGTTAAAATTTACCTAATGGATATAAATCTACCATTGTTTGCACCTAAAAGGTTATGACCTTTAACCAACCTCAAACGAATATGTGATGACACTAGAGCTCGTACTCTGCATAGTGTCCTTGCCGTAGACCTCCAACTCCTCTGGGTCTTCCAACAGTGACACATCGCTTGCTGAAAAGTGCCAGGACACAAGGAAGGTGTTAAATGTAGATACTATTTGTTTTGTAAGTATTTGTGAGGCTTATCTAACAGACCTGGGTACTTTAACTATGCTTTCATACTTCAGTTCTCTGTATCACTGCCAAAAGCTGAACACAACTTTAAAGCCAAAACCAGTGTGTGTGGTTGGGTTTGTGGCATATAAGTAATTTCTTACGCAAAGAGAAAAAAATAGACAAACTTTACCCTGTCAAATATATACGGACATTTTTAAAGCGTAACAAAAATTAAACCCATGGTGCACTGCACTGCAATGATTCGGATTTTCATTTTTCTAAAGTTTAAAATAATTGATACAGATATTTTGACTTGTTGACATTATCAACTTGTCTGTTGAGGGAGACACCCATCATGGCTCCAGGTAGACTTTATAAAAGCCCTATGACTTGACTTGGGAAAGACTGACTTGCAATTTGACTTGACTTGACTTGGGGAAAAATTGACTTGTGACTGAAACTTGCAGGAAAGGTGGCTTATGACTTCACGTGACAAAGGATGAATTAGTTCATGTAGTTACAAAACTGTCAAGGTGGAAAAATCCTAAAGTCTCTCACCCATCCAATCACTGGCATCATCGCTACGGATCTTCTTTGCTGGAGGACCATCCTACATATACGAGAGATATGGATTACAATCTTCAGGCAGTTATGCTGTCTAATACAGACAACAGAATCAAAACAGAAAGATTTCATTTAACTTCAATATTAACACACAGACCCTACTCTGAATTCCACTTCCATCTCAAATTTCTCTGATTCAAATCCTAACCAAATGCCTCGAGGCTCAACTTGTCACCCACAACTGCTCTGCTTGGTTTCAATGGGGTTTCACCTCCAAAACTAAATCAGACCTTATATTCATTGTTTCATCTGAAGAGACTTCTGGCTGGACAAAGTCTTTGTCTTAAAACACTGACTGCTGAATGTGAGACGATTTGCACATGCAGTAATGGGTTTACAGAATTTGCCATTAAGGGTATATTTGTAGTAAATGAATGAGTTTTGAGTTGCACTTAAGACTGCACAGGTAATGCTGCAAGCCTTAGAAATAATTACCCCATCAGAGAACGACACATTTTGTTATGGCTGTGCTCAATCTCACACAGATTATTTATTGTAGTAATCATTAAAATAACACCAGAAATATGACAGGTGAAAAAGTTAGTTCACTGACAGATGAATTTCATGCAAAATGGACGACAAATTCAAGAAAGGTACAATACAATATTACTGTTTTTTAAAAGTCTGCATCACCACCAAGGTACCAATATGAGCTATACCCTGGTAATCTTGTAGCGGATAACTTGTGGCTGGCATAACAAAACTGTCCACTCCATGCCACTACCAGGCTTTGAGTTATCTTACAGTCAACTGTGTAGGAACACATACATGTACATGTAATTTGGTGCTGGTGTAATGGAACAGTGAACTCCATGCTGCTTCCAGTGATGAGTTATCCTATGTCAGGCATGCAACTTGGATTTTGGCAAAAAAAGGAGGAAATTCCAATCTTTACAAGACTGTTTAGAGTGCATTTCAAGGGCATGAAGTTGCATGCCTGCTGTGTAAGTGTTGCACTTGTCATAAACCATTCAGAGAAATGAACGTACATGTATCATGACCTCAACAGAATTCAGAACAACCTACAACAGAAAATGCGCACTTGCATACTTGGCAAAGACAGCACACTCTACATTGTGTTGTTGACAGTCAACGTGTTAATGACATTAGCAAATACAAAGAGACAGCAACGCAGTGAGGACATTGAGCCATTCTTGCCTAATATACATCAGCATATGTCCTCAAATTTGTAGAAATACCTTAGTGCTAAACTCGAAATCCACAAACCACCTTCGCTTATCGGGAACACATCAATACCATCAATGGTCCTAAACATCTGAATTCTCAATGTTTTGAAAGAAAAAAAATTAACTTGTTTTACCTCTTTTCTTTCCTCTTCTTTTTCTTTTTTCAGGACATCTGTAAAAAGAGAAATGGGAAGTGAAATTTACAAATCATTCAAAATACAGTTTTACATTAACTTCATAACCGAGCGGCACTTTTAGCAAAAAAAACAATGTTATACAAAAAGATTTATTTCTCTACAGTTGGGAACATATCCGATACTTTACCTGAATTAATACCATCTGTTGCCTTCTCTGTATACTTCAACAAGAGCGAGTTGCCAAGGCGAGAGCCAAGAAATAAGAAGCCCTCATCCAAGGCACAAATCTGAAAAAGGGAAAAACCACTTGGGGTTTTTAATACAACCCAGGCATGGTAATAATCATGACCCCCCCACAAAAATCAAAGCAATGCAGTCCAAATTCTTATTTTTCCTATTAAGGCTCACTGAATCAGAGGATAAGAGTTGACAGCATGCTTAAATTCTACTTTAGAGCTATATTCAAAATGCTTTAATGCTTCTGAAAGGAATACATGCATTAACTGCAACAAAAACGTCCCCAAATATGGACATTGAAAGCCACATAGCCTACAGGTAGTGTGAGGTAATACCTATTCCATAATCAATGTTGCACATGTTCTATACACGTATCAGGAAGATGAAGCACATTGTTAAGAAGTATCATGTTCTAAGGACAATAACACAGCTCACAAGGAAAACTTCCACATACATGCCATGTCCAAACATGAAGAAGCAATACAAGTAAACAGGCTACTTGGAAACAGTAAGTGACACATGTTTCATTCGAATTTGGAAGACAAAGAGAAATCCACAAAACATTCAGTGCGGGTATGTAACAATTGGTGGCATCTCTAGGTTTGAGTCGTGAGGGGACGGTAGGAAGCATGAAACATGTTCTTTTTCCAAAATGATCTTTTTTTTCTCTGTCAAAAAATCCTAACCCCAAACTAGTTGATACTATTTCTCAAGTATTCACGCCTTTACTTCCGATTAAAAAAAACCAGCCGCTTGTCTCTACTTGGCAACTTGCCCACCTCATCTCAGCCCCTCCCAACGGGACACCTCACTGGATAACAATAAAGTACAGTAACTTTGCAGGGCTTTTATTGGTCAGAGGCAAGAAATCTCTCCCAGATGGTACATAATTATGGTAACCTCCAGTTCAGTTTTTCGGGGTACAACGTGCATAAAAAGTACCAAACCTGAGAGCTAAAATTTAAAGTAAAATCCTCAATTTCTAAGGTTAAAAATCCTGAAATCCAGACTAATCCTGAGAAATCACGCCAGTTTTGGACAGGTCTACTTACAGAGCATGTGAGAACACTGGCTGCCGCCTTGTCAAAGTGAAACCCTCGCACACTCCGCATGCAGTCAATCAGCAAAGTCAGAACATAGCTGCAAATTGAGAAACCAATTGGCTTTGCATGTATTTTCAGAGAGCAAATTACCCGTCTTAGACAGCAAGTGCAACAAAAGCCATCCAGTCAAATTTCAAGCTATTCAAATGAATACCGACAACTGCGTTCTTGTGTTATTATTCACTCTGTTGGTTGATGCTGTGGCTGGTCTTACGAACAGACTTGCAACTGGACACATGAACATGACGAAAGGACTTGTGATAACATTTCAAAAAACTACGATTGTTTTTCATTGTCTTGCTGGCAATTAGGATGGCCATATTTCAATTGAAAAACCAAGGTCTGAAATGCATTGATGGTATTTCTCTGTAAAGGCCAGTTCATACTACAGGCGAGTGTGAAAGTGAAGTGTATTTGACGTCACAAAAGATTTGCAGCAAACTTTCACTTGAGCAAGTTGAAACTTGTTTAACTTTTGCGAACAGCAGTGAAATACTTCATCTGACATCACAAATTTGTGTTTGTGATCGCTTTGGCGCCAAATATGAACTGGCATTGGGTCTAGTTGATTTTTCATTTACTCTTCCACTTTTTTTGTTTACTGTTGTGATTTGCGGTCTTGTTTGGGCATGAGATAGATCCGTGCCTGGCATTACTGGTATTTGAGGAGTCAGGCTGGTGTAGTGGCTCTTTCCTGCCTTCCACCTCTGCGACCCAGGTTCAAATCCCTTTTAGGCAAGCATCTGGATTGGGTTTTCAGTTCCTACCTGATTTTGTGGGTGTCCCCAGAAAATTTACTGGCTTTTCCTCCCACCTGTAAAACTGAACATTTCTTCAAGGTCCTCTTAATTATCACTTAATCCTGTAATTGGTAATATTGCACTGTTGGATGAACAAACTCACAAACTAAGCTCGTGATATCATTTATTCAATCAGGTTCAAGCCATTCTGGTTGATATTCTGGACCAGTTAATCTTTACTTGTAAAACAGGGTTTTGTTTTCTTATTTAGATGTAGCTCTTGGGGAATCTCTTGTGACTTACATTTCTCCTCCTTTGAGTGACAGCACCAGTTTGTCGTAGGAAATGAAAGTGGCTTGAGCACAGTCTAAGCCAATGCAAACACCCTCCTGAGGCCCTGGTGGACAAAAGAAGAAACAACATCTCAAGGAAAAGTAACAAATGATGACGTACACGTAGGTAGAGCAAAAGACTTGCTGTGAAACAAGATGATGTTTGCCAATTATCAATTTTGTCTCTTAATACCAGAGTTCATGTGAAGTCACAGCATTTTTTCAGTCAGTGCATTGGAGAATGTGTCTATACAATCTAGCAGCATGTACCTTCATATAGCAACATATGTACTTAGAAGTGCTTTTGACTTTGCAGATAACGTTGTTATGTACAACAGGAACCTAGCATTATCAGCAATGACAAACAATGAAAACCAAAGGCTTGGGACCTCAAAAGCAGATTAATGTATCAACAGTGCTCTTATTAAAGAAGTTCAACTGTACATTGCATATGTGACCTGCTCTGCAAAAAAAGGTAATAAGTCGCGCAATTCCAAAGTATGCTATGGCCTGTTCTAATTGGAGAGGGCAAAATGTCTTCAAAAATGTGATTTTGTGTTTTTTCCTCTATTAACTCTATTAACATTTATGTTTTCAGAATTTGTGGCTACAAACATGGATACTGATGAATAAAGATGAAAAATTGATCAGTAGGAAATCCTACATAGCATTGTGTTTCCAAGTGATACACTTTCTTAGCTTTTTCTCAAAAAGTGCTTTTATTGAATCAGAAAACGTGGATATACAAATGTTTAAATATCTCTGGAACGCTGTGCACTACAGGAGTCATTCATAAATCAAATTGCAGCTTTTTAGTATCTCAATCCAGCCATATCAAAAACTGATAACCTGAATCTGGCGACTTATTACCCATTTTTCTAGAGCCGGTCACATATATTCACAGCGGCAGGTGATGGGTCAAACTTCCTATTTGCTTTTCCAGATATTTACATTTGTGGAGATGTATACAGTGTTGAACTTAAACTCCAAATATCCCTCACAGCAAGGGAATCAGAGTGTAGCAAACAATGCAGTTGCATTCACAAGTGCTGCAGAAATATTGTAACAATGATTCTCAAGTGCTTGTGTTTCCCTTTGGTGTTTTTCAACCAAGATAATCCTGTAGCTTGGGACTAACCCATTGTAAAAACAAAAATCACTGCATGTTGAAGGCCGATGTAAAAGACTTACTTAAAGGAAAGGCAGTACTGCGTTCAGTGATGGAGTTTACAGACACTCCATACGGTGGAATGCTCTGATTGAGATAGAGCAAGGAGTTGACAGCCAAGACTAACACGCCCCCTAGAAAAGTCAAACATATGATATGCCATGAGAGAAACAGGTACCGGGCTCACTAGAAAGGAGATAATGGTAGTACATCCAGGGTTTCATCAGGAACAGGCACTTATAACAGCAACAACAGCCGATGATGAGGAGTAGGTAAACACATTACATGCATGTAGTTAACCAGTGTTTCAGGGTGCACTTTAAAAGATATGATTTAGGAAGGTACAGTGTTCAATACTAATTGTAAAAGCCTAACCCTAACTCCACAGGCATTCTTGCCAGAGCATTCCTGAAGCTTCTAGAATCATCCACACTGCAGGGAACATGTCATGCTCGGGTACATGTACGTCCTCCAAATCACTTCAATATTCACTTTTTCATGACTGCCTAGTGCTATGTTGTAGAAACAAGACTACACGTGCAGTATTGGACAGGCAGCTCTGTAACCTTCACTAGCAGTGGACAGGCAGATAGATGAAGCCCTAGAGCACAGGTGGATGTATTAGTTCCCAGATTTTGAGGAATCAGTTACAGGTATTAAAAGTAATCATCGTTTGTCAAACTTACCAATTGGCTTGGGCACCGCACAGGCTTGTGCGCAATCATACGGCAGACTGTTCAGTGCCCAGATGACAGGATGGACTCGCTGGGCAAGGTTCAATGACAGCGCTACCATGGAACAAGTGTCATGCCTCATGGCTATGCGACTGTAAAATCAATCACATATATGATACAATTTCAAATTGTGAGCATCAATTCCAAAGTACTATTTACTAAAGTGCATGTAATTTTTCAAATTATCTATTACCCCAGGTGTTCTTTTATATCATTTGCAAGTAAAAGAAAACTGAAATTTTCCCTTGACAAGATAAGGCCAAAGGAACAAGTAGCTGTTTCCAGTAACAACACCGAAAAATTAACTGGCGGGAGATAAATTCATTTTGGTAAATATCTGGATTCTCATACTATAATATCAATTCAGCAGATCCAATTGCTACATTGGATAAACACAAACATACCCCATACCAAATATTGCCCCCTGCAGAGCAATGCTGACGTCTACTCCACAAAGCCACAAGACTTGGTCCATGAGGTTATTGCTTACCCAGGCCACGTTCGCAGCGGCTCGTACAGCAGCAGAAGTGTGGGTTCGTAGTAGCCATGAAGGAACTGAATATCGATAACATTCAGGACGCGCTCCTCCAATTCCGACAGATTGATGACATAGCTTGGCATTACTGCAGATCTGTTGAAAGGAAGAAAGAACATTCCAAATTACAATGCGTCATGAATTTAGAGATGTATGTCTTTACAAAATAGTTTAATATCAGGGTTGCAATTCAGTCAGGTTTGAGTCACACCATAAAAACGAGTGACACCATCAGGTAGGAAGTCCTGAAGCAAACTTGACAAACAATCACTAAGCAATCCCTATTTGCTTGTTTATTTGAATACGTAGTTTCAAACTCGATTGCAGGCTGAACGACTGCAATTGACAAGTGATGACTTTGAACGAATTTCAACAACCTGCTCAGAATGCTGGACCCGGGGAAAAATACATGTACATAACATAACCTCACAAGTGTACATGTATACATGTACCGTACACCATAAAAAAGGCATACTATACCAACACTGTCAGAAATAAATGCTCCAAAAGAATTCATGTTTGTGTTAGGCTGTACAAAATATTTCCATGGTCAAATATTTCAACAATTACTCATTTCTCATTTTTATTTCCTTTGAAATTGGAATGACGAGTCAGCACTCTCATAAATTAATATTACTCTATGGTTGCGAGACAAAGGAATCAAGGTAGCTCATGTAGGTACACATCAATAACGCAGACTCCGTCCCAGAACAAGGAAATAGACCTTGACTTCAAGACATTTATAGAGAAGTGAAGTGAATACGTCAAGTGCACAATTAGTGTGTAAAAGGCATGAGCGCGTGAACCAGCGAGAGAACCAACACGCGCGCGTACTCCATTCGTTTGCACTACACTTTCTGGTTCAAAGTGACGTCACACTTTGGTACTCAATAGATGTGCAACATACATTTTACATGTTGAAATGAATGACAAACTCACACTCACTGACAGGAGCCACAAGTGAGGACATGTTATTATGTATACTGTGCAGGCATGTGGATAAAATTATATTCAATACATTCTTTTGTCTACACTAAGTTTTGTTCACTAAGTGTCATCCTATGGGTAGCATAGAGATATTCACTCCAATGGTTATTCAAACGTTCAAATACTACATTCAAACACTGCTTACTTCTTTGAAGCTTGCTCAGTGTCCTCTACCAACCCTTCTCCTCTGTGGAATGGTAGGATCACTAGCTTGGATCCATAGACAAGCATGACAGCACAACGATTCTCGGGGTCAACACGAATATAGGGGATGTGGATATTACGGTACAATCCATCCTTAATTATAAAAAAGGAAGAACATCTTTCAGTTGAACGTCAAGCATGATGGATGCTACAATTTTTTTTCCCGTCTGCCATAGTGGGAGGTGGGAGGCACACAATCACCAAATTTGCAACTGACCATCCACAACAAGTGCACATGTCAGGAAGACTCAGATGTCTCAAGGTAGGCACACAAATGGTATGGAACACAGGACACCGTTATTGAATATTCCATGGTCTGAACTAGATGTTATCATTAGAGTAAAAGTGAACAATTGTGTAAGCAATATAAAAATTCAGGTAGCCTCTACAGTTTACAAAGTGCAAGTTGAAGCTCATTAAGCATAACCCTAATCCTTCCAGGAAAAACTAGCAGTAATACGTAAACAGTCTGTGGGATTTTGTTGCATTAAGCAATCAACAAGTGCAGCACAAAACTGTGTTGAAGGGATGGAGCAGTCCCCATGGATACTCTCACTGCTGAGTCTTGTAGGGACCAGCAAGATCTGATTCTAAAGTGGTTTCGCCTCGGGGATAGTTGGCCAGTTGATCTTACTTGTTCTTCATGCTACTGGGATTTGCATGGCTGCCCTCTTGTAGGCCAGTGCTTTTGTTTCACAGGGCATGCAAATCGGATGTTTCCCAGTGGAGCAAAAGAACCGTCCGGCAAGATTGGCTACTCACAAAGCCTCTATACACTCAAAACCTTTTGGCTTGATTCTATACACTTACCTTCAGTTCTTCATCTTCGAAGTAATGCATGGACAAAGTCTTCAGGTCATGAGTGCTGGGGTCATATTCAACAATTGACAACTGAAACAAACAAAAAATGAACAACAACATTTTTAATCATCAAAGTTAATCAATCACATCATCCACGTCAGTCACCTCATCAATCAAGTTAATCAACCAATCAAATCAATCAATCAACTAATTTGTTGTTTTCTAATTCTATCAAACTCTTATTCCAAATCAAAAGCACAATTGCAAGTGTGAAGCAGTCACCGTTGGTGACGAACTTCAACAAAACGACTAATTACCATGTACATGTACATGTACATAGTGTTCAGTGTCTTGCATAACTGCTGATATTGAAAATCAGAAATCAGAGCACCCATTTTACGAGCCCATGGATAGCAAAAAAAACAGCTATTCAAGATAACCTATTAACATGTACCTGCTTATGTGCCTTACAACAACTGCTATTTGGAGCCTTGGATAAGTGGACATACATGTAATGAAAAAATTTGCACTAGAAACAAAGTTGCATGCAAAAGAAGATGCAACTTCACCCGCTAGTCAGACAGCTACCTCTTTTTTTCTGCAAAGAGCACCGTTTTCCTCAAATAAAGCAATCTTTTGCAGGATGTTTTTTGAATCAATGTTTTCCCTTTTCTCATGGTACTTAGAAATTGGGGAAATTTAGGTTAAATCAGAACAGGTGGTACTGTAGGTATGGTCTTGAAAACATTACATTCTCTCACCAACCTTAGCATCTTTGAAGCTCAGCAGGAGTGCGTCTCGGCCATTGCCTGACAATGGTGCTGTCTGCAGTGACATCACATTGCCATGGAGAGAGAAGCTCATCAGGTGCTCTAGTTTGTCTCGCTTTGGCTTGATAGCGATGCCATCTGGTCAGTTCAAAATGTATCAATCATTAACTGATAATCAATGGCAATGCTCTGTGAAAAGGAGGGCATGATTTGCCCTCGTTTTAATTAAAATGAAGAGATGAATATTCCAACGCTATCTTAGGATGAGGGTCAAAAATTTTAACCAGTCTTACCTGAGCTTTTCTCAGCCACTTTAGCTGTTGTCTGAAATGAAACAAAACATGCACACTTAGCGGGAAAAAAAATTGTTTTTAGTTTCGAGTATTTCGGTGGGTATATCTGATTTCATATCACTTTTTCACTCATCCTTTCATGAATCATTTGCAGCAACTGCTGAAAGTGAAACCAAATTATTTCACTTCATGTCATACATGTAGGCATACATAAAAGACGTGGCTTCAGCTGCCTACAGCCTCAAAATCAACTGGGAGGTTTGGGAACATTTTGCAGGAGAGAGGAGGCTTACGCCCCGACACAATTAGTTTACATGCAACTTGATACACCTGGAGAGCTTATAAGGAATCACTGACAAGACGGCTGTCTAGAAAGATTCTTACACAAATTCAAGGAGGTGTTTAGCAAAAGCGGCCCGACGTGAACATAAAATTTACAACAATTATTGCAGAATTAGACGTGAAGTAAAAAGAGCATTCGCACCTCAACATCATTTAGAAGTCTGTAGACGGTGAGCTCAGATGCTTGAGCAACAACCAGGCTCCGTTCGCCAGCTGAGAAGAAATTACAATATGCACTGTGCTCCACCCCGGTGGGTGGTTGGATCTGTTTGTGGAAGGCGTACATCGTGACTTGTGGAGGGAGAACGAAACACAGTGGTGTCCAGCTCAATCGGTATGCAAGAAATCAGTGGATTTTCTGGTTTAAACGAATGACCAAACAAAAAAAGGATCAGCAAACCAATGTAGTATTCTGGTCCCTTTTATGAAATGAAATACACATTTATGATTACATACATCTCAGTGATCATGCTGCACTTGATACATGTACATGTACATGGGCTAGTCACTAACAGTCGGATCGCAATTCTGGTTGGTACTGTGACCAGTCAAATTCAATTGACAGACATAAGCTGGGCAACTGGCGCCCTACACAAAGCTGGCTTTTCAATCACTGACAGAGTACAACTATATCAAACTAAATTAACAAGGCCAGTCAATTCTGCCTTACATGCAAGTAGACAGAGGGCTCTGAACAACTGAAAACAGTCACTTGATTAGTTTTGGCTGATGGGACAATTTCTTCCAGAATGGATGTTTGCACACTTGTACTGGTATTAAGTGTCAAAAAATTACAAGGATGTTAAAAATTAAATTTACTACTGAAAAAAAGTACATATATTAAATTTAGTTTTGAAAAGAACCACAGAAAAAAATGGGTACATACATGTATAAATTGGCTGCCCATATTGGCTGCCCATATCATATGCGGGGGGGGGGGGAATGGGAATAAACCTGATCATGGTGACAGGTTGTGGTGACCAGCTGAAGACAAAAAAAAAGTACAGGTATGCTACGAGCCCAATATTGTGCAAAGACTAAGCAATCACGCATATTGACAAACACACTAGCCAAAGCTCAGGGGAATGACAGGGCAAGATCATGAACATGAATGATCAGTGATGATGAAGTACCCCCAAAACTGTGGGGTTCAACGTCCGCTTCGCTCCCACGAACCCCAAAGAAAATTAGCCTTTTTCGCCATAGGTTCTACATGGCATTTAACATGGCACGAAAAGGAATTCTGTTCTAGTTCTAGTTCTGATATCCCCCAAGATTTCTATGTATGGTAGCTTACATATTTTGTTCTGGGTACAAAGAAAAAAAATGGGTCAAAACCATGCCGTTTTCAAAAAAAAGGTGCAAACATTTACTGATCAGTGTCCAAGAGACATTGCGATTCACATGTGTACTTGCAAAGACAAGCTGCGACCAAATGGTTGACTACCGCTGCGATCGACACACAAAACATGGAAATTGGCTGCAACTGCTTTCCGTACGCGTGTGGGTAATTCCTAGCTGCGTTAGTTGAAATGGTGGTTGCCTGCAGCGCGCTGGGGGTCACACTGACCAAATCACAGGGCTCCTCATTATTTATGCCTGAACAGTAGGCATGAAAAGCAACAGCCGTTGGGTGCGTACATGGGCGCGCTGTCGCACTGTGAACACTTTGCTGTTGAGGCCATACGTGGATGCGGACAAAGATCACTGCCTGTCTGCATCCATGTGCAGCCTCAACAGAAAGTGTTCACCGTGCGACAGTGTGATGTGGTACCCAAGGGTTGTTGCCAACAACTGCGATGCAGCCAACTTCCATTTTAACCATTCAGTCCAGTCATTGCTAAGAATATGCCTACATGCACACATAGGGAAAGCGGCTGCAGCCAATTTCCATGTCCTGTTTTGCACCAAATATTTGCACCTTTTTAAAAAAATGGCATGGTTTTAGCTAATTTATTTCTTGGTACTCAGAACAGAGGGATTTAAGCGAAGCCTAATAGGCCTACATAGAAATTTTGGGAGACATGAAGCTGCATTTACCTGTTTACCTATGGGCATGATGGGTAGGCCTACATGTTCGTGCCGTGTTAAACGTCATAGGCCTAGAGCCTATGGCGAAAAAAGGGTTCATTTTCTGTGGGGTTCATGGGAGCGGATAGGCCCCCACAGTTTTGGGGGTAATGACGAAGATGATCATTTCAATATGCCTAGCAAGCATGCCTACATGTACATTGTAGCCTACAATGTACATGTAGGCCTACATGTACATGTACGTGTAAGTTAAATTGACCATAGGCCCTAGTCCTGAAGGAGTTCCTCCACGGTCATGACGGTGTAACAAGAAACCGATAACATACAACTGCTAAATTTCCTCACTGGCAGAAACACGCACATGTGTATAATGCCTGATGCCCTTGAAATTTTACACGAACATCACTTACCAATCTGCGATTTTCACTGAATCATTTACCGTTGACCTTCAATCTCTGTGCACATGTACATGATGTATACAGGCTAGGCCTGCATGTTGAGCAGTGTTGAGTGTATGCGCGCGACAAGAACTCGGCCATGTGGAAAAGCCCGCCCTCAAGAGATCAAACTTGTCATGCACTTCAGTTTTGTCCCCCCCCCGGTTGATCATAGCAATTAGAAAATTACACCTAAAAAGCAACGTATTTATTTCGATTAACCTCGTTTTCAATTTTTGTTTTACCATTCCAGTTGTTATTTTTAATTTTATGCCAATGTCAGTAGAAGGTTTCTGGATGGAGACTTTTCAACAGAAGCTTCATCATCGGGCCGCCGGGGAGCACCGTACCAGGCTGGTTCTTTGTCCAATGTTGTTTTTGATAGGCTTACGTGGCATATTGCGTTTGATCAACAACTCGCCAGATGGCACAAAGTCTGAGGTTAGGTTTTATTCATGTATTCAATTGACATTTATTCCGATACTAAATCTATAAGGCATTCAAGTTGTATGCGTGTTTAAAATTATTGAAGGATAAAGAATAAAAACAGTATGCCGGGCATTTGCGCCACCGAGGCAAAATCAAAAGCCAAGGGCTTGTACTGAAATGCCTTAAAAATTAACAGACGGACAACAGATCACAGAACTAATTGATAAACCCCCGGAGACAAGAAACAAAAAGATGACAGACAGAAAAAGACGGAAATAATTTATACAAGGCTACAACGTGAACAATAGAACAAAAAAGTATATACAAGTTAAGGCCTATGGAATTGACATTGAAACTATGCTAAATAACTAGAGAGGAGATCATTTTTGTATAACATTTTGAAACGGCCCACAGACGATTGTGTTTGAAGGTCGTGCTGATACCGTTCCAAAGTCGTTGCCCCTGAAATCGTGAAGTGTATGGAAGGTATAGGCCTACAGGTTGTTGCGAGACCGTGTGCGATATAGTCATGGACACTGTGGACAGGGGTGAAGAAAGAAGAAAAGGCATTTGGGAGAAGGTTGTGTGTTTAACATAAAAATGGCGGTTTGAAGTTTGTTCAATCAGTGAATGTAAGTGTCTTGAGTCGTGCAAAAAGAGGGGCTATGTGTGCCTGTGGAAGTGATTGAGCGCAAATCCGAATAGCTCTTTTCAGAATGGTTATTAGTAGGTGGAGTTGATTGTAGCTTGAGCGTGTCCAGGCAGTGTTACAATAGTTGTAGTAAGGAAGGATTAGGGTATTATAAAGGGTGAATACTGAGAGTGGAAGGGGAAGGAAAGAACGGAGCTTGGATAAGACACCTGTCTTCCGATTCCAGTTCAACTGATCGTTGAGTGGACCGAAGAATTTTACAGAATGTACCTGGGAAATGGTGAATTGTTATGTAAATGGAGGATTAATAGTCCTCGATCCAGACTTGGGAAAGAACATATATTTGGTTTTAACGGAGCTTAGAGAAAGCCTGTTAGCTTGGAACCATGATAAGGCATTTGCAAGTTCGATATTCAGAGTCCGGACAGGGGAATGCTGGCTGGTGTTTTGAATAGATTATTGCAGTATCATCTGCAAATACAAGAAATGGTTACAGTGTAGAAGAAGAGTGCAGGTCGTTAATTAATATAAATTAGGAAAAGAAGAGGCCCAAGAATTGAGCCCTGGGGAACTCCACATGCAATTACTCTCCGTGAAGAAGATGCACCAGCAACAACTATAAACTGAGACCTATTGGAAAGATAGTCACGAAACCATGCAGGAGCCTGTCCTCTCACACCATAGAATTCTAGTTGAGAGAGAAGGTTGTGATCTATTGTGTCGAAGGCTTTTGAAGGATTAATTCCTGCTGTGAAGAGTTTACTGGATAAAGAGTTAGAAATGATATCCGTTAACTGAACGAGAGCAATGTCGGTAGAGTATTTTGGGCGAAAACCAAACTCGTGATGTTCAAAGAGGATACTGAACTTAAAGAGAAAAGCAGACGATAAGTTGTAGACAAGTTGCTCAAGAATTTTTGAAAAACAGGGAAGAACAGATATAGGGCGATGGTTACCACTTTTAAATATAGGTATGACCCTAGCAACCTTCAGATTGAGGGGAACAGAACCAGTTTGAAGAGAAAGATTGAAGATGTGAGTGAGAGGACGGGATATAAAAGGAACAACATATTTTACAACAGAAACATGAATGTCATCGAAACCACAACTGGTACCACTTTTAGGAGTTTTCACTGTGTCAGTGATTTCGATAGGATATGTGGCAGCGTAAGAAGTATGAAGATAATCAGAAAAATGTTTATTAGTAGGATTTATTTTGCTTGCAAGGAGGGGCCAAGATTGCCTAAATAGGAATTGAAGGAATCAGCAACATCCGCCAGATTAGTGTTACCTTGTTGGCCATCAGTGCAATAGTTTGGGATGTTTGCTTGAGCATCCTTCCCGAGAATTTTGTAAATCTCTCGCCAAGTATTTTTACATTTTTTTTTTTTAAATATGTGTGTTGTAGTTTTTCCTGGCAAGTCAAATGATAGAAGTCATGCGATTGCGATAGCTTCTGTACAGACGCCCATTGGCTGTGGAGGGGTTGCGTAGGTATTGCCACTACAGCCCATCTTTGTGGTTGCAGGAGTTGATAATAGCTTCGGCGATCCAGGGTTGCTTAGTTTGTTTTTTCCTGTTGGGTTTTTTAGAGACAAGAGGGAAACGTCGATTGTACTTTTCTATGAAAAGTATGAAAAGTATCAAAGGCAACACCAGCGTGCTGGCATTCGTAAACTGCAGTCCAGTCGGTGGATTCAAGAAAGATTGCAAAGTGTTATTATTAATGTTTCTTGCACCATAAGTTCTGGAACCAGGGCCAGCGGCCAGGAAAACGAGGGAGTAATTTGAAATAACGGAAGGTGATCAGAAATGTCAGTATTAAAAACTCCTGCTAAAATATTGCCATCGTTGTTGGTTAGTGTGTTATCGATCAGACTGCTCCTATGAGGGGATACGAGTGGGTCTGTTAATGAGAGGATGGAAGCCGTAGGAACAGAAGGCATTTACAAAATCGTCTGAAGGCTGATGGGTCTTATACTTCAAAAGATCCAGGTTATAGTCTCCCATTATGTAGCACAATTTCCTCTCCGTAGCGACAGTATTCAAACAAAAGTAAAAATACTGTTGTTTACTGGTGCCTGCAACAGAGTGAGAACCGGAGATGTTGAGTAGAGAAGCCTTGAGACGACGTCACATCATCGGGTTAAGATTGACGATAGAAGTGGGCTAGTGAACCACCAGCTTCCCTCCACTTACTGGACACCAAAGCGGTACTTCTTGCCGTCTTTGTAGGCAGCTCGACTTAGGTGGACCATTTCCTCTTTTCCTGGAGATCCGTCTTGGTTAGATCATTAACGCAATAATAGGGGTCTGTGATGAGTGCCTGCCGTTGTTGCTGGAGAATCTTGATCTTATCTTGGTAACAATTGAGTTTGATCAAGAGGTGTTTTGGCTTGCCTTTCAGCTTTGGTCCATCACGGTGAGCTCGTTCCGATCCAGTGTCATCCCTGCCATGTTGAACATTTCATGAAAGAGGTTTTTAGCAAGGCAATCTTCACCCTTGTCCTGAGGGAAACCAATAACCCGTCGGTTATTTCGGCGACAGAATCGCTCGCGTTTGTTCAGCTGTTCGGCATTGTTGGCCACGATCATTTCAGCTGCAGCTAATTGTGTACCCAGTCCATCGAAGTGCTTTATCTTGGCTTCCAAGGCATCGATTCAATAGACTAGTTGAAATTTTCCTCGAGCTTTTCAGATTGGTTGCGTAAGTCCACCTGACCATCAAGAATCTTATTCAATGCTTGTCGAGGTTGTCTGAAGATGGTTACATGTATATAATTTATAGAAATAGAATCATCTAATGATCAACTACACTTCCAATCAGATGTCGGGAATCAGGCTGGCATTGTATGGCTTACCTCGCCGCCTTTGCAGTCCGGGTTCAAATTCCGGTTCGGTCCACATGTGGACTAGGTTTCAGTCCCCACCTGATTCCATGGGTTTTACCCAGAATATTCCCCTTGTGTCTTCCTCTCACCTCTATAGAGCTCTAAAAACTGTAATTGCTTCTCATTATCTCCTCTGTACAGGTTCCTTCAGTCTACCTCGGGCTCCGTTGCTGGTGGTAATCCGCCGGCATCAACCTCTTCGATGAAACTGAAACTACAGAGACGACTAATGTTGTAACCCGACGCGAGTTTTCGGCTGTACAAAACCAACTTGCCGTAATCGCTGAGGCCATGCAAACGATGCAGTCAACGGTCATGAGTGACTTCGACAATAAACCGTCTAAACGTCAGAAAACTGACCAGACAGTCTCGTCAAGCGACGAATTAATCCATCGTTCCTCAAAAGGCAGTTGAGCTTCTTCTGCAGACGGGTGAAGAAGAGAAAGGCGAATCTTAAGCTGGGGTACTTGACGCCATTGACCATTGACTACTCTGGGGATGATTCCAGCAAGAAAGTGGATAACAAGTTTGCCACGGTGGTTAACAAGGTACTCCACCATAGACCATCGCATGAGAAAATCACTGAAAAACTTAATAGTTTTAAACGACCATCTAACATAGAGGAACTCGAATGCACTCAGTTAATCCAGAAATCTGGAACACTTTGCAATCAAGAGCCAGATCCACGGACATAAAATCGAAAAGTACATGTATAACGGACAACAGTATAACAGCATCATGCTCATTGTTCAAAGCATGCAAACCCATATGAAAAATGCCAACGGCGACCAAAAGGCTCTCATCACAAAATTGTTTGACTCGCTGGCCGTAATCGGTTACGCAAGATACGAGCTAAACTCCCGTCGCCGGGTTTTCATTAGGCTAAATCTGACCTGAATCACCAGTTTGCCAGCCCTTGTTCAGCACAGACGCCCATAACGCGTCTTCTGTTCGGTGAAAACCTCTCTCAACAATGCAGACATTCAAGGGACGAATAAACTGGGTCAAACATTCGGCAAGCGGACAAGTTCTTTCGCAAAACAGCACCACAGACGGGATGCAAAATCACCCCGCCAATCAGGTCAGACTCGACAGGGCTATTTAAACTAGTCAAGCCCACAGACGTGGCGGAGAAAGAAACCGACGGAGGGGTGACAGTCAACTGTGACCAAGTAAAGCCAAGCAACCTCAGGGTGAGTGAGCACCAATGTGATTTTATCACTCAAAATTCAGTAGACTCGGTAACTTTGTCGCCGAATGGCGCGAAATTACGTCGCACCAATGAGTTCTGGACGCTGTCCAACATTACCACATTGAATTTGCCACACTCCCAGCGCAAACGCATTTACCAAAGAAATATGCTTTTCGGAGCATGAACCTACCATGATAACTGATGAGGTTGCGAAATTGCTCCAAAAGGGGGCTATTGTCGAAACATCCCACAAGAAAGGGAAATTCTTGTCGAACATTTTTCTGAGAGCTAAGAAAGATGGGTCATTGCGCCCCATAATTATTTTGCACAGGCTTAAATGCCTCTGTAGCTTACCACCATTTTAGAATGGAAACGATTCGGAGCACTGCGTATTCCTGCGTTTCACCTGGCAAGTCAAAGTTAACGAGTTTACCTGCCTCTCTTTTGGCTAGCTAGTTCCCCCAGGGTGTTTACAACGGAATGCTATATCAGTGGTAACCTTACCTACAGGGGGCGTTGCCATGGGTTTACAACCCCTAGTCAAGAGACATTTAGCAGGGATATTCAGCCTCAGGCCACCAACTCCACGGTACACTGTACTCGCAAACCTGGGATGAGACTGTTGTTCTGCAGTATCTTCGGTCCCCGGGAATCAATAAAGACCTCCAGATTTTAAGGAGCTCACCATGAAATTGGTTATGCTTATCGCCTTGGTGTCGTGTGATAAGGTTTACGAGTTTACCTGCCTGCCTTCTGGGTGTTTACAAAGGTCATAATCGAAGCCTGTGATACTGTATCTGAGACAAACGGGTCACGAATCATGTGACTACATATATGACTTGTTACCTGTAGGGCGAGCGGCCCAAGATCGTGTCGAGCAATGTGCAAGCCAGAACCACCCTTACTCAACGTCTCGGGTTCTTGATCAATACCAAGAAATCAGTCATGACACCATCCAAAAATATCATTTTTCTTGGTTTCCGTCTTAATTCAGAAAGCATGACCATGCGATTAGCTCTGTGTAAGGTGGAAACACCCTTGCGGCAATCTGACAACTTAGCAATATTGAGTCCCCGAAAATTCGGGATGTTACTAGAATTGTTCGGTCATGAGTGTCCTGTGAACTAGCATTTCCTTATGGACCCTTGTACAGACGTACCATCGAAAACGAGAAAAACAAAATGCTTTCTGTCAGTGGAGGAAAATTTGATGCCAAAATTGTGCTCTCTGACCAAGCCAAGTCTGATTTACCTTGGTGGTCCAGACTCCTACCGTCGTCGATGCATAGGCACACGCCTGATTATACGATAGAAACCGATGCCATGCCTCAAATGAAGGCTGGGATGCTCACTGCACCGGACGTTTGGCAGGGTGCAAATGGTCCTGCCGGGAAGCTGTTCTTCCCATTAATTATCTTGAATTTAAGGCTTGCTTCCTAGCCTTACAACCATTCTTTGTCAGCCAAAATGGAATCATAGTTCATCTACAATCAGACAATGCCACAGCAATAGCCTATCTGAAACACTTTGGAGGCTTGAAATCGGAATTGCTGAATTCGTTCTTTATCTAGGGAAATTTGGTCCTGATACATGCATCACAGCTTTTGGCTTACGGTATCACACCTCCCGGCTTACAAAACACTGTAGCCGATTATGCTTCCCGTCATTTCAAGGATGATTTGGAATGGAAACTTGACTCAGGTGTCTCCCACAATATAATAGACATTTTCCACGCACCCGATATTGATTTATTTGAATCTAGGCTGAACCACCAAGTGAGTTCATACGTATCCTGGCGAACAAATCCAGGCTCAGCGCATGTAGACGCATTTACACTCAAGTGGTCTACTTTTGAATGTTTTTATGCATTCCCACCATTCCCTCCATTTAGCTGACAGAGTATTAATGAAAGTTCAGCTTGAGCAAGCGAGGGCATGGTTGTGGTACCATTGTGGCATACTTAGCCCTGGTTTCCAAAAATGGTGAAATTATTGGTGAGGAAACCATACATTCTACCCTTTCGAACTGACCTGCTTTCGTTCCCATTCTCAGACAGACTTCGTCCCTTACGGGATCGTCTCAGATTGATGGCCTGCCTCTTATCGGGGAAACTCTCCGAGACCAAGGAGTTTCAAGAGACGCTACCGAGGTCATACTCGCCTCTTGGCGAGATTCCACAAAGAAATGTTACAAGTCAGCGTTACAAAAGTGGCTTTAATTCTGTAGTCAGACAAAGACTGATCCTTATTGACCAGATGTAACTTCAGTGGTTAATTTTCTTGCTGCACAATTTCATAAAAGCAGAGAGTACAGCAGTATAAACACCATGCGGAGTGCTAGCAGTGACCTTACCTAGCGGGGGGCGTTGCCATGGGTTCACAACCTCTAGTCGAGAGACTTTTAGCAAGGATACATTCAATCTAAGGCCACCAACTCCACGGTACTCGCAAACCTGGGATGCGACTGTTGTTCTGCAGTATCTGCGGTCCCTGGGATTCAATAAAGACCTCCAGATGAAGGAGCTCACCATGAAATTGGTTATGCTTGTCGCCTTGCTGTCGGGGCAACGCTGTCAGACTTTAGCATTAATTAATTTGGATTATGCTAACGTTACCACTTCTGGTGTCACATTTACAATTGACAAGCTCACTCAGACGAATAAAATAGGGAGCCTCATGTCAGTTTTTGCCTGATATCATACCGATACAGTAAGAGTATTGCTGATAATTCTGTCTGTTCAGATGCCGTTCTTGGCAAGCGATACTAGTGTAAAGGTTACAATACAGGTCACCAATGGAAGTTAAGTAATGCACCTTAATGCGTGTGTGTTCTAACTGGGCTGCTTAAAGTACAGTCGATCTAAGTCCAGGGTTAATTACGACGCTAGTATATTATTTCTTATTTGATACATGCCAGGTGAGAACCGGCAATGTGATTTTTGTATGGCTCATTTATAGATTAGCTGAGCTATATTTAAATGTACATGCACTACTCAGTTTGAGCCAGTGTATTACTTCTGATCTGCATAATCAATGTCATTAAAATTTGAACTTACAATGGAAAATTTGCACTTCGGGTTTAACTTGTATGCATTCCTGATTTTTAAAACCGACTGGAAACTTCAAATGGCATAACCTCTTCTATTCAGTGAAAAAATACCATCAGCCAAATGAATCACAGTCATTCACAGTTATTTTGAGTGATTAATTAATGTCTTTTGGAAACGATGTAATCGATTCTGTTTGCAGTCCAAGAGACTCTAAACATCTAAATTAAGTCCTTCAGAAAAGGTAATGTCTCCGTACAATTATAATTAAATTTCAATAACATTTCATTTCGTTTAATTGGGAAAAAAGAAAATGGTTCAAAAGTTCAAAATGTAAGAATAGGATTAGGGTTGACGAATTCCAAATTTAAACCATAGAGTTAGGGGTTGACGAATTTAAAAACTAAAGGATACGCGGAGGGTTAACAGGTTCAAAATGTAACGATAGGATTAGGGTTGACGGACTCTAAATTTACAGAATAGGGTTAGGGTTTAAAAAATGAAAATTTAAAGGCTAGGGTTACGGTTTACCTGCTGAAAATAAAAAGGACTGCTTTAGGGTTAACAAATTCAAAATTTAATTGATAGCGTTAAGGTTTACTAATTAAAGTGTAAAGCATAGGGTTAGGGTTAACGAATCCAAACTTTAAAGAGTAGGGTTAGCAAATTCAAAATTTTAAGGATTGGGTTATGGTTAATGAATTCAAACTTTGAAAGGAGAATTAGGGTTTACGAATTCAAAATCTAAAAAAAAGGTTTACAAGTTCAAAATGTATAAATAGGATTACGATTTACGTAAATTAAGAGGATTGGGTTAGGGTTTACGAATTCAAAATCTAAAAGATAGGTTGAGGGTTTACAGGTTCGACATGTAAAGATAGGGTTAGGGTTGACGTATTCCAAATTTACGGGATAGGGTTACCGTTTACAAGGTGATAATTTAAAGACTAGGGTTTGCTGTTTACCAGTTGAAAAAATAAAGGTAGGGTTTGGGTTATGGCTAGGGTTAAATTGAAAATTGAAAGAATAGGGTCAGGGTTTACGAACTCAAAATTGAAAGCACAGGGTAAAATGCAAAGATAGGGTTTATATAGATTTGATGGATTTGAAATTTACAGGATAGGGGTTAGCGTTTACAAGATGCTAATTTAAAGACTAGGGTTAGGGTTTCCATATGAAAAAGGATAGCTTTCGGGTTAACAAATTCGAAATTAAAAGGATAGGGTTAGGGTTACAAATTGAAAATTTAAAGGATAGAGTTAGGGTTAACGAATTGAAAATTTAAAAGCTATGGTTAGGGTTTACGAACTCAACCTTTAAAGCATAGGGTTATTGTTTACTAGTTCAAAAAATAAAGGATAGGTTTAAGGTTAACATGATAGAAATTTTAAGGCTTGGGCTAGGGTTGACCATTTGAAAAAAACAAAGGATATGGTTGGTGGTGTGGTTAGGGTTAAATTCAAAATTGAAAGAATAGGGTTAGGGTTAAAAATTCAAATTTTAAAGGATAGGATTAGGGTTAAGAAATTCAAAATTTAACGAATTGAAACTTTAAAAGCTATGGTTAGGGTTTACGAAATCAACATAGGGTTATTTACTAGTTCAAAATGTAAATGATGGGGTTAGGGTTAACAAGACAAAAATTTTAAGGCTTGGATTAGGGTTGACCAGTTGAAAAGATAAAGGATAGGGTTAGGGTTATGGTTAGGGTTGAATTCAAAATTCAAAGGATAGGGTAAGGGTTTAGAAATTCAAATTTTAAAGGATAGGGTTTGGGTTATGGTAAGGATTTAAGTACAAATTTGAAAGACTAGGGTTAGGGTTAAAAAATTCAAATTTGAAGAATAGGGTTATGGTTAAGAGTTAGGGTTAAGTTCAAATTTGAGAGAATAGGGTTAGGGTTAGGGTTAAATTCGAAATTCAAAGGATAGGGTTACGGTTTACGAATTCAGATTTTAAAGGATAGGGTTAGTGCTACGGTTAAGTTTAAGTTCAAATTCGAAAGAATAGGTTTCAGTTAAGGG
>NW_019091601.1:16459-38096 GCF_001949145.1 Acanthaster planci | reverse complement strand
TTCAAATTTTAAAGGATAGGGTTAGGGTTATGATTAGGTTTAAGTTCAAATTGGAAAGAATAGGGTTAGGGTTAAAAATTCAAATTTGAAAGAATAGGGTTAGGGTTAAAAATTCAAATTTGTAAGAATAGGGTTAGGGTTAAAAATTCAAATATGTAAGAATAGGGTAAGGGTTAAATTCAAAGGATAGGGTTAGGGTTTACGAATTCAAATTTTTAAAGAATAGGGTTAGGGTTATGATTAGGTTTAAATTCAAATTGGAAAGAATAGGGTTAGGGGTTAGGGTTAAATTCAAAAATTAAAGGATAGGGTTAGGGTTATGGTTAGGGTTAAGTTCAAACTTGAAAGAATAGGGTTAGGGTTAAAAATTTAAATTTGTAAGAATAGGGTCAGGGTATCTTTAGGGTTAAGTTGAAATTTGAAAGAATAGGGTTAGGGTTTGGGGTCAGGGTTAAATTCAAGATTTAAAGGATGGGGTTAGGGTTAGGGTTAAATTCAAAGGATAGGGTTAGGGTTTACGAATTCAAATTTTAAAGGATGGGGTCAGGGTTATCTTTGGGGTTAAGTTCAAATTTGAAAGAATAGAGTGAGGGTTAAGTTCAAATTTGAAAGAATAGGGTTTGGGGTTAGTGTTAGGGTTAAATTCAAAATTCAAAGGTTAGGGTTAGGGTTTACGAATTCAAATTTTAAAGGATAGGGTTAGGATTATGGTTAGGGTTAAATTCAAAATTCAAAGGATGGGGTTAGGGTTATGGTTAGGGTTAAGTTCAAATTTGAAAGAATAGAGTTAGGGGTTAGGGTTAAGGTTATGATTAAATTCAAAGGATAGGGTTAGGGTTTACGAATTCAAAATTTAAAGGATGGGGTTAGGATTATGGTTAGGGTTAAGTTCAAATTTGAAAGAATACAGTTAGGGGTTAGGGTTATGGTTAAATTCAAAATTCAAAGGATAGGGTTAGGGTTTCGAGAGACAAAATTGAAAGCACAGGTTTCGTTTTAAGAAATTCAACATTTGAAGGATAGGGTTACGTTTGTGGAACTCAAGATGTAAACCATATGGTTAGGGTTAGGGTTCAGGTTATATTCAAAATTCAAAGGATAGGGTTACGGTTTACGAATTCAAAATTTAAAGGATAGGGTTAGGGTTATGGTTAGGGTTAAGTTCAAATTTGAAAGAATAGAGTTAGGGGTTAGGGTTAAGGTTATGGTTAAATTCAAAATTCAAAGGATAGGGTTAGGGTTTCGAGAAACAAAATTGAAAGCACAGGTTTCGTTTTAAGAAATTCAACATTTGAAGGATAGGGTTACGTTTGTGGAACTCAAGATTTAAACCATATGGTTAGGGTTAGGGTTCAGGTTATATTCAAAATTCAAAGGATAGGGTTAGGGTTTACGAATTCAAATTTTAAAGGATACGGTTAGGGTTTTGATTAGGTTTAAGTTCAAATTTGAAAGAATAGGGCTTGGGAATAGGGTTAGGGTTGAATTCAAAATTTAAAGGATAGGGTTAGGGTTTACGAATTCCAATTTTCAAAGGATGGGGTCAGGGTTATCTTTAGGGTTAAGTTCAAATTTGAAAGAATAGAGTTAGGGGTTAGGGTTAAGGTTATGGTTAAATTCAAAATTCAAAGGATAGGGTTAGGGTTTCGAGAAACAAAATTGAAAGCACAGGTTTCGTTTTAAGAAATTCAACATTTGAAGGATAGGGTTACGTTTGTGGAACTCAAGATTTAAACCATATGGTTAGGGTTAGGGTTCAGGTTATATTCAAAACTCAAAGGATAGGGTTAGGGTTCACATATTCAAATTTTAAAGGAGAAGGTTAGGGTTATTGTTAGGGTTAAGTTCAAATTTGAAAGAATAGAGTTAGGGGTTAGGGTTATGGTAAGGGTTAACTTCAAAATTCAAAGGATAGGGTTAGGGTTTACGAATTTAAGTTTTAAAGGATAGGGTTAGGGTAATGATTAGGTTTAAGTTCAAATTTGGCTTACAAGATGAACATTTTAATTCTAGGGTTGGGGTTTACTATCTCAAATAATAAAGAATAGGGCTGAGGATTTCTAAATTCAAAATTGAAAGGATAGGGTTAGGGTAAACAAACTCAAAATTTAAGTGATAGGCTAGGATTTACGAATTCAAAATTTAAAGCATTGGGTTAGGGTTTACGAATTCAAAATGTAAAGATAGGATTAGGGTTGACAGATTCTAAAATTTGAAGGATAGGGTTAGTGTTGACGAATTCAAAATCTAAAAAATAGGGTGAAAGTTTACAAGTTCAAAACGTAAATACAGGATTAGGGTTGACGGATTCCAAATTTACATGATATGGTTAGGGTTTACGAATTCGAATTTAAAGGATAGGGTAAGGCTTTATAATTTCAACATTTAAAAGAAAGGGTTAGGGTTTACAATTTGAAAATATAAAGGATACGATGCATGAATTTAAAATTTAGGGTTTACGAATTGGTAATCTAAAAGACAGGCTTAGGATTTCCAAGTTTAAAACCAATTTAAACGTTACAGCAGAGGGAATACCGAAGAGAGATACTTAAAGCCAAAAGTGCAAATGATTTAGAACATATTCGTTGAAATTTTATATGTAACATCGTCACTCATAAGGCGCATTCTACGCTAAAGCGTTCAAATGTGTCCTTTTTGTGTCGCTCGTGTTTTGTTTTAGAAGTATGGAGTATGTTTGATAATGCTTTATATGAATTTTCTTCGTGGCTGAGTTTTGTTTCAAAAACCCCTGTGGTAACTGAAGACGGTCTATAAATCAAGAGAAATCTTAGAAATGGCGGGTTTCCTGTGTCGCCAGCCAAAGTGCGTTTCATGAATATTCTATGCGTCTGTCATGTGTGCATACCAGTGATTAGCTTATTTCATTTTTATCCCATAGTATGCCCTAAATATAAGCAACAAATTGGAAAAGATTGGCACATTTATTTGTCCTTATTGCTTTCAGAGCACGTCGCCAATTTCACAACCAGATACGTTACCATTTTCTTTTCGAAACGACAGAAAGACTTAACATAGTGAACATGATTTCCGAGAACGATTGTATATTTTGTGCTGAAGTTCTGCCGAATATCACTCGAAGTTATGGTGAATAGCATTAGATAATTTTTAAAAGTAAAATATGGGACTTGCTGTAGATAAAGATTTTTAAAGAGGTAGGTAGATGTAATTTCACGAAAACTTGATAACATGGGACCATGCATTATGGTTGTTGTTTTACATGGAATATCTTACGATAATATGGTAACCTGTCTGATCAGCTTGGTAACGTATCTGTTCCAATATCAAAATGATGGTTTTGTTGTCAAACAGAATCAACGAAATCTCTTAATTCAGTCTGCCTGTAACAATATGTACCAATGAAATTCATATCTAATTAAATATCCCTAAATTCTTATTTAAAAATATGAATTTCTTGAAGTGGACTTTCGGTAACGTATCTGTTCGTTCCAAGCCGTTTTGGAAGGCTTAACTTCAATCAGTAGTTATTTTCTAAAAGATTGTTATCTAAAAATACTGAATGATACATTATTGTAACATCAACTGGATAACTGGATCAGGAAGGCCATTTCTGTGACAATAAAAACAAAGCTCTTGTTAATCACACCAACCTGAAGAGTAAAAGAAAGGATTCAGACGTAAGCCTGCATCACAAGAGTCCGCTGATGTTCAATGGATGATCTCGAATAATAAACCAAACGATTCAAAGAGAAAACGAACGTACCTATATAACCTAAATGCAAACGTAGGCCTACCTAGATACCCCCTCCCCAAAACAAACACAATGGCCAACTGACTCATTAGCTTCATATGAGCCAGTAGGCCTACTCTCAGGAGCCGCAGACACATCGCCGCCCGGATAAGCAATGGACATTTTGTAATACACAACTCATGGTGTTCTTTAGTTACTTTAGCTTTTATTCTTAAACTACCCATGCAGACGAAGTCTTCTCGACTGAGATATGTTCACTAACCCGTCCCACTTGTGTTGTTTATAAGCCACATGTTATTTTCTTTAAATTTCTCAGCTTTCGCGTCGTGTCCTTTGATGCCCATGTTGTACATTATGATCGGGTCTTTGTTTTCCTGCCGCCAGTCCGGATTGTAAAACACCAAGGCATGCGGGAAATACTTGACGGGAAGTTGTCTGACAACAACATGAACTGGTATATTGGCGTGCATCATACGGTTGAGCACCCCCTGGTCAGATATCTGGTTTTTCGGATCCACCAAGATCTGGATCCATTTCCTGACAAACTGGAGCGTCCTGTTTGTCGGCCAAAAATAGCCCAAACTAGGACAGTGCAAGGATTTTCGACGTAGTCTGGTTGGGTAAGGGGAGCGCTCATCCACAAAGGCCATATCAAATTTTCCCTGGAAATACGAGAACGGATCCCGAAACCAAAAGGTGTCCACGTCAGTGAAGAAAACTTCATAGCCCTTCTCCAGCAGGGACAGAATATACCTGTGACGTCTGTTCACGAGACGCATGTGTTCACGATTGAAAAGCACGAGCTTTCCGGGGTCCGCTTCCCCAAGGCCTTGGTCTGTTTTGACCACTTTTATAGCCGGGTCACCGTGGGCATGGCTCAGCATAGTCTGATACGCCTTCTCCTCCTCGGCAACGATGGTTGTGTTCACGCAGACTCCAGTCCTCTTGACGCTCTCCAACAAGTTCAGTGTCATGTCCATGTAGCCAGTGTTTGTGTTGACTAGCAGCATGACGCCAGGTCTCTTCCTAATGTCGGCCAAGGTGCAGCCGGAAATCTTCCCTCGGTTGTTATCAGCCGTCTTGGAAGACGGAAGAGCGGGAGTCATCCCAAGTTTTGGCTCATCAGTCATCTGGAGGTGTTCCTGTTTTGCCTCCTTATCTTTAATGTGGTGATCAGAGAGCATCTTGGGAACACTCCCATAGCAGTAATCTGGCAAAACCATTAATATCATTCAGTGATTAACGTGAAAGTCTTTTACGGGCGGAGTGGAGTATTTCTTGAGCTGATATACCACCGAGCGGCACGACAGATGGGCCCACATTGGGCCCTAGAGTGACTGTGTCCGGGCATTGTTTGGAACATCGTGGGTAATGTGTACCAAAGTTCGACGTGGCACTGAGTGTTTTCTGCCTTAACAGCACGCGCTCAACTGCCGTCTTTCTAAATACACATGCAGTTGGTAACTACGGAAACGTATTACCGTCACGAATATGAATTTTTTCCACGTACTAATTTTACGTACGCAGGCCTACGTGATTGTTTTCACGTATATATGTACCTGATACTTTCACGTCACGAACAAGTTCCACTAGCCATAGGCCTTTTTGACTCACTCACATCCGCATCGCGATTAGTGATCTGTCGCTGGTTCAATGACACCAGAACCCACCTAATGGATAGCGCGAACCAGCTCTTGGATCACTGATCCCAATCCGGATCTGCATGAAACAAACAGGCCCATAGTGGAACTTGCTCGTGACGTAAAAACTATCACGTACGTATGAAACGGTGACGTACATACATGAAATATGTGTGTGGCGGCAATACGTTTCCATAAGTAATAATGCAATTGAACATTAATTTCTATTTTGCCACACGCATACCAAAATTCTCCGACTGCGTCAGGCCCTTGTAGACTGCAGGAAAGTCACTCTTTATCTACACGAATACCACAGTAAAGAATACTTATTTATGGCCCTCCTCAAAAAAGTAAAATGGCCTGGGCTGTCCTGTCTTGTCTAGTTAGAAATTTACGTTTAGGTTTTCACAGTGTTGTTTATTTTGTTACTTTTGTAATTAAATCGAGTCATCAACATGAAGATAACCATCGGATGGATAGGCTTCTGATTTTGGCTTTGTGCGCAGGGATTGGATTAAACTTTCATCTAATCCGACGAATACCTTTTTATATGCCCCTCTGTAGGTACAGGTACACGTTACAGCTGTTGCTCGAAAAAATCATTTGCTGTGATTCTGAATATTATTGTCCGCATTAAACCACAAACTTGGTAAGAGTGTCCTTTCTCTTTTGATTGTTTCTCGGTCTAACGTTGCAGACAGCGTTGGCGTCGTGTAAAGTGTTTGTTTGAACAGAAAAAAATGGGGTTGGTCGGAAATGACAACCAATTAGAGACTTACATATTAAGAAAACAGTGCTGAAGGATTGCAAAATGACTGCAAGCGTTGTGCACAGTCGCGTCCAATCCATGATTCGTTTCTGAAAAGCATTATCCAAAGAAAGCGAGGTTTCAGAATATATTAAAATGCAGCACGGATCAATAAAAATAGTGTAATGCCAAAAGAAATGTTGGTTGTTTCCCAATATCAGTATGTTGGGTACCAACACAAGGGTACTTACTCTCGTACGAAAAAGGTGTTTGCCGAAAACAACACCAATAAGAACTGGATATCGAGAGATTAAAATCTCTGAAATCTTTAGGGCATTTTCCAATCAAAGTTTCTACTACAGTGCATTTTGCATTTAACCCCAGTGAGTATTCGTTCATCGTTTTGCCTATTATTCCCTTTTGTACAAATCGTTTTCCTAGTTGAGTGACACTTTAGTAATATCACACGTCTGGCAGAATAACACTGCCCATTATTTTGGTGGCATTAGTTTTGTCTTTTAGGCAAATTAGAATTGACTTTCAGTAACATTTGTTCAGGAAACTGAAAGTAAAATTTTTGAACAAATTCCCTGGATATATTTCATATTTTGACTTCTTTTGACATTCTGATTAAAAAGGTAACTATGAATGGGATATGTGCTTGGTCGGTCTTAATTCATAGTTTAAGACCGGCTGAGGAGAATGAACGCTGATTATGTCCTCGGCCTGCGGTTGGGGCATTAGTCGCGTCCATTCTCCCTGAGCCGCGGGACCCATGTTTAAGACCTGCCAAGCATATATGTTCACGTATTCCCTTTATGCATAAGGCTTCCCCGCACCTGATGGTTTACCACAAAGGGTTGTCATTCGTATAAACAAATCTTAACACGCCAATGATAGTGACAGGGTGCCATCGTACAGATCTTTAAGTTTTGCCCTATTGTAGGACAGGTGACATGCAGCTGTGTATTCCCTAAACAATACTGATGGTTCATTAAGTATTCCCATTGGGTTGTACGCAACTTAATTTTTCAAATTTTTATAACCCCTGACCCACGTTTCCCTCATCCTATCCCAATGAATCTTGTTATTTTATGTTTTGGACCACGACCTATCGATCCGTCATTTTGCGAAGTATTGTAGTTTTTTGCCTCTATCCAGAGCATGAAATTTATGGAAACATTAAAATGTCTTTCTAATGTCTCATGTCCCCTTTGGTCGAAAATGCTACAACGTGACTTACCAGTGTTACATTTTTTTCTGTACTCAATTGCAAAACGCCTACTGTAGTGCTCATTAGTAATTCGTTGACAGCGAACACTTGTGCAAGCAACAGTCTTTATTGGCCCAAGGGGAAAATTTCAGCGTTGCAGTATTCTTCAAATACAGTCAAAGTGAAAAATTAACAGTTTTCACTGGTTGTGCACTTCTGTGATTTTGGTTGTGATGTTTATTAAGATGGTTGATTGATTCTTCGATCAGTGTTATTAATATTCTCTGAAAATTCCTGCTTTGCCCAACTGATCATTCCAAACAGCAGTTATATACGAGCTGTTTTAAGCTCTTCACGAGAGATACTGATATAATCTTATGTTCTTTAAGTGAGATACTATAATAAATATACCATTGCTAACTAATAATGCAGTGTCTGAATAGCACTTTACACTCTGAGCTGTCAGGGCGTTTTATATTACCTGCTCACTCGGATGCAAGTCCAGTTTATATGCTAGGAATTAAAATCAGGAGAAGAAATAAACTAACGTTTGTTTGGGTTCAGGATGGGCATTTTGCTGTTAGATTCGACTACAACAACGGTGCTGTATCTAAAAGTCACAATACATGTAGATCATTCAATAATTTCTAAATTGCAGTCGAATGCTACTTGGAAATACAACAGGCCTACAACACTGCGCTTGTACCTATTACGGTAATGATTTACAGTGCACTCTTACGGTCTGGTCTTATCGCTATCTGTCTGATTTGTGTCCAAAGGTGTTGTGTGCCTTTATTACCGAGTCTTCAAGCCAATATGCTGGTTAGCGAAGCCAAAAGCACTCTATGAACACCTCTTTCGTCGCAGCAACTGAACTTGTATCCAGCCAGACCTCATACTCGATACGACTGTGCAACAGCTTGTAAACTTGTACCTCTGCAACCTTGTCTCCAGAGGTCGCTTTATTTTCAAACTATACTCTTCCAACACACGAAGAACCCCTCTGAATGTCCAGTTTGACGCCCTGATTCGATGTACAGGCACACAGGATGCATCAACAACTGCTGTTTGTTTACTCCTCATGAACAATCCATCATTTTCAGTTCTGTCGATTTAAATATCAAATCTGATACTGTCAATTGCTTGGATAAGATTTTAACGTTTTCAAAATTGTGGTGTTTTTTCCCGCAACGCCACGCAGAAGCACTAGTTTTTACCAGTGCGGGCTATTCATAATAGCGCGCCTCCGAGAGTTTGTAACTCGTTGGCCAATCACCAAGGCCAAGATCTGTCGACCCAACGTGCCTTTGGTGGAAATGTTTCGCGCATTGTAATTGGCTATTATGAATCGCCCATATTGACATAATAACAATTTGTCCTGAATATCCAAAACATCATTGTTCTGGTTCACTCCTCATGGAACTCGTGTAACCCATACCCTTGGCTGCATTTCATCCTTGACAAAATAATCTTCCCATAGATCATGCAGATGCTTTGCATTTGATGCATGAACCTATGGGGAAAGTTAATCAGCCAAAAGTTAATGTTTTTAATCGCAATCTCAAGTACCTGCTCATTGGGTCACTACGGAGCTCCTAAGTGTGTGAAATGTTTGTTTTTCATCCAAATGGGAGACTTTTGAGACGCTGGTGGAAGCAGACCTTTTTCAAGGTATTGCTCGTGCTCAGAACTATCGCGCATACTCAAAACAACGCATGAATGCTCAGAACTGGTAAAAAGGACTGGTATGCTTGTCACCACCAAGCGTCTCAAAGTCTCCCATTGTACGATGCGATGCGCATGTCGCTCATACTTGAGTGAGACTTTGTGGTTCCCCTTTACCCCCCCCCAACAGTATGCCGACACAATGGTGCTCTATAGACGACAAAATTGCGTTGCGTCGTGCCGTCCCTCAACAGCTAGACGCGACGTTATACGACGAGTCCGTTGCGTTGTTCCGTCGCTTAGTGTCGTCCCGTCTTTTCTTATGACTTTTATGCTGTGTTTAATGCGTGGATTCGTACCGTCGTGTCGTTGCAGCATGCCGTCGCACCGTGCCGTGTTGTTTGCTCTTGATACTGTCATATCGTGCCGTCTTGATACCACGTCTTGTCGTCACAGCGTTGCGTCGTGTGTCATTGTAAGGGTTTTATACAGTGTGGGTGAGGCTGTCACGTCCTGCCGTCGTGCTGTCGCGTCCTAATGTCGTGCCGTCGTATCAGGGCGGCAGTACGGCGCGACGCTTTTTCTCGTCTGTAGTACACTATACAAACACCCCTAATAACCTTCAGCGCCGGACATCCATCGTATCGCAGATTCTTCGCCGGTACAACACAGCCATAGTGGCCCTGTGCGAAAGACGCCTACCTGACCATACTTGACTGAGTCTGAGTCTAGCTACACTTTCTTCTGCAGTGGATGACCGGAAAATGAGCCCCGGCAAGCCCGTGCGGGCTTTGAATCAGGACCCGCTACCTTAAGCTTAATTCTTGATTCCGTCCCGCATGAAGTGAATTAAAAGAACGGTTGACTGTACTGCGTTCCCCCATCTGGTCAGTGGCTACGTCACTATTACCGTTACTGTATAGAAGAGGAAGGGGGACAAGTTCAGCTGAGGGAACTATGTCGTAGCATCTCTCTAATGGCCGTTGCTGGGAAGATTTTAGCTCAGTCACGCTGTCCCGTCTCTCTTCTCCCGTCTCCAGAGTTGCCGTTCCTGAACCACAGTGCGGCTTCCGTAGGGACAGGTGCACCACAGAAATTATCTTTGTGGATTGTTAGTCACAAGTGAAGTGCAGGGAGCAGCACTGTGACTTCTACTTTACCTTCGTTGACCTCACCAAGGCATTTGACACAGTCGAATGGAGCCTTCTTTGGACTATCCTCGCCAAGTGCGGGCTGTCCCCCAAGGTTCATCGAGGTCTTTCAGGAGTTCCACACAGGGATGTTCGTCCGTCGTGGTTGGGGGTCTGATGGTGTTCAAGCCCTCCTAAGTCAAAGTTGGTGTAAAACAGGGCTGTGTCATCGCACCGGTCCTTTTCAACATCAACCTGGACCAGGCAGGTGTGTCTCATCTAATTTCCTGACATCGGCTCCATTTATAGGACACTGTATGTATTACATTTCGATGTCGGCTTTGCGACAGCCTGTTCTACCTGCGCGATGTATGCTTGCCAAGACATTAGGTACAAGACTGTTTAGGACCTCCAACGTGCTGATGGTGCTGCTTTTGTCAGCCATTCAGCAGCGGGCCTCCAAAGGATCCTCGATACCCCGGCTAACACCTACACCAGCACCAGGCTCGTCATCAGTGGAGAGAATTACGACACCAGTGTGTAGCCTCTGGAGACCAATCTCTTGGTACATCCTTTCATGAGGGGTCTGAAGACGTTAGCCAAGTCCACAACTTCCTCTACCTCGGTAGCCTTTCCAACATAGGATACGGCAAGCCTGTATCGCCTTTAGGTTATCCCGTGGTGCCAAGTGTTTTCAACCGAGACATTACCATCTCTACCAAGATTTCATAAGGCTGTCTGTATCTCCGCCCTGCTGTACAGCTGTGAGGCCTGGACAATCTATATAGCCCATATCATAAATATGGAGGCTATCCACATCCATTGTTTTGTTAATAATTAAAAGAGGGTATGATGCGCATGATGCTTAGGGAACTGTTGATGGTTGAGACTTCTAAGATGTTCTTCAAGACTGGGGCAATCAATATTTAATTCAACCAAGTTTTTCCAAGCGTGTAAATTGCATCCTAAAAAAGAAATTTACCCCTTCTTGGTGTGAGGGATCAGTACTTTCTGCAACACCATAACCGTATCTATTTTGGAGCCGCCTATACTGTGCAGCACCACACCGGTGCGCTATCTGTTTAATGTTTTGGGGATTCCCCAGTGTGAGGAATCTCGACAACTAATGTGCATGTGACCTGGCTGATACAGTGATCGTCATGCTCTGATCTCGATATACTTCCAAGGTACACAAACATGGTAATTTAGGATTTACGGCTGTTATGTTGTGATCGAGTTCAATCTCTGTGGTCCATACCGGCAATTTCCAAGCAGTACTCCCACTCCTCCAGACGATTTGCACGGGTTTTGGAAGTTATCAGCCAGCCTGCACTATATTATTACCCTCAGAATATTTCGTGTTCAGTCTTCCTTCAGTGCAGTCTTCCTCGTTAACTTCATTGGCACCACACTTTAAATGATATTAGTCCGTGAACTGAAGATATCAAGAGCGTATTCGAAACCCCATTCTCGTGGGAATCGCAAACAGTGTTCTTGGGTCATTGATTACGAATGCCGAAGTGCAAAAGGAGTGCAGTTGCGCTGAGGGTCAAGATAGCAGTCGCCATTTTGACACCAAATGAAAAGATGGCATGATATTTACCATCAAATCAAATCCCTCACCATCCATATTAAATGGTCAGGGTAAATTCTCCCCGATAGCCATGAGTACATGCCCTGGGTTTTATTTTCCTTTGTGGGTGTTTTCTATTTTATATAACAAATCCAACATTAAGTTACAATATGTGCCCATATCCTCCATCTTTGTTCTTGGTGTTCTCAGCCTACTCCCCAGAAAGTGGGAAGTGAGAATCTAGTTCGCGAACGATCCGCGTGTTGATTCTCCCCGTTCGAAACCCCGTTCTCGTGTTCGTCTAACACGACAACGGGGTTTCGAATACACCCCACGGTGACGGTGTCTTTTCTTCAACTCTGTTTGGCCATGTACAAAATTTTTCATCAGAAAGCAAGCACGTAATAATAATTGATGTAATGAATCTTAGAGTGGATTTACAAAGGAATATATTAGAAAGATCAGAATTATATAGAGAAGGAAAAGCTAAAACATTATTTGGTTGACGTTTTTTTGGCATTGTTTGGTAACATACGACGCGAAACACGACGGTGCGACGCGACGGCGACGGAAGGAGTGAGGTTTAGAAAAAAAAGCAACAAGGAAAGGACGTAAGACAGCAAAACGCAACGAGCGACAGCAGAACGCGACGTACGCCGAGACACGTCGTGCGTGTACAAACATCAGGGCAAGAAGCCGTCGTGTCGTCGCGTTGTGTAGTTACGTCGCCCAGGCAAAGGCAGAAATGTGTGTTGTAAATAGTACACCGTAACATAGTACGTTAAATTATTGTACGTGTACATTGGACCTGACATTTATTGAACACATGCAGACATAGGTCATGCACGTACACAATGCGAAAGGTATGGATTTTGTGTTGTGACATTTTACCTCATGCATCATGTATGGCTTGTTGTGCTCAACTCCATGGGGTCATAGCGAGGGATCGGAAGTTGAGCGCCATGTTTTCCTCTTCGTCATGAACATTGCGATGACGTGGCACACTGTTTGCGTGGTGAGAGATCAAAATCCAAACTAGGCGTCATTTCACGTAGCCATATTAGACACTGATCACTTAAAGTTTCTCCTGGCAGCTTATCACGAACTCAAAGCTAGACGATCATGGCATCGACGACTGTGAACCTTAGACCTCCGCCGTGACACTGAACTATCAAGTGCTCTGACTTGGGTCAGTGCAAACAGAAGTTGGCTGTGGCCGTTGGTTTCTGGCTTTGGACCTGATTTATCCATTATTTTTTGGAAAGAACACGTAAATTCAATTCAGGTAAGAAACTATAAACGGGATACTGCATCAGATGGACATGTACTTTACTATCAAGCATGTGCAGGCTTGGCCTAGTGTGGAGATCCGCACTAAAGAAATCCACGTAATGTAGGGTACGACGGCGCTGTGCGTGTTAACAGTGTTTCACAATTGACATCAATTTGTGGCTGGCTGAATGCGTCACCCAAATTAATGCTTCTGTTATTTTATAGAAACCCTGTAATATTATTTCTATATCCTGATTACATGATGCACAGCTCTACTTTTATGTACATGTTACGTTGAGTTTCCACATTCTTTGTAATTGTAAACAAGAAAAAAATGGGATTTTGTTAAGTTCATCAAATTCGTAATTTGATGCAATTTAAGGCTGAAAAGGAGCAGGCCTATATCGATAGTATTGTTCAGTATAATAATTATATATCGCACTTTTCTACACTTTCTTGGAGAAAGTTCCACTTTATTCTAAAGTTATGTTAGCTTGTTTGGCCAATTTTAATTGGCCAGTATTTCTCCAGAATATTGTTGATGGCCTTGATTGCAAACTCTTTTGACAAGGAGTACCTTGTCTGGCGATATCAAATTAGCGTCCCCCGTGCCAACGTTGAAGACAACATTTTCTAAGAATTGAAAAAAAAATAGTTTGCTGGACTTTGAGAAGACACGATATTCGTACATGCAAAAGCAGTACCTAATTTGCATAAACTCATAATAATGAGCTGAGCGGATACCAATCCTTACGTCTTTAATGGGCAGAATTTGCAGGAAGACATGAGCCAATCAGAGTAGAGCGCAGTTTTGGAGCGGGATCAAGCATGCAGATGCGAGTGTCCTTTTTCGCTAAAGAGTTCAGGCTTGGGCGTGCTAATTGTGTGGCACCCGAATAACAATTATAAAGCTACACGGTGTATACGGAGAGTGTAACCGCCCTAAAATGTGCGCAGAAATGGAAGAAAACTTCGGTCTAGTTCGTACACATTGTACAAAGCTATATGCGATACAACCTGAACAGGTAGAGTACCTTTTATTTCTAGGTTTTACCCACTTTTGCATAGCAAGTGTAAAGTGCCCTGTCCAATCCCAAACCAAGACATGAACGACTCAAAGATTGTGTGTGGTGTGTTGATACAAACTGTTTCACTCCTATAGACCTCTTTCCAGTGATGTCAAGATCGTGTTGGACCTATGTTGTGTTGTGATGGTAATGAGTATAGTGTTGCAATGGTAATCTACCTATTCAAGATAAACTAGTCAATCATGCAGGGCTCGCACGTGCGTTTGCAGTTGGTTGAAGCTGCCCGTAGGAATATATGCGACCAACGAGGCCAACGCCGTCCACAAGTGGTGGTATTGTTTATAATTTCTTCACGTGGGTGAAAAAGGTCTATACTGAGACATACTGACGTGCAGCCCATTAAGAGCTGGTTTTGGAGTGGTGATTTGTGTTTGGACGGTCCAATGGCCAAATGGTCCAAACGTCGTTGCAAAGTTTAACAGAGTTAATTTATACAGTATCTCCAGCAAAATGGCAATTCCATTGAATCATAAAGAAACTGCCAAACTTTGTTTACTCTGTCAAAAAATAACATAATGTGACTGCGTGCTGACGTTTGTCACTATGCATGAAGAAATGTTTTATTCAATAAAATTGATCTCTGGATTGATGGGAATCCTGTGTCTACATAATTTTAATGTGTTTTAGAAGGGGGTGCGATCGAGTATCCTCTATATACCTCTTTGCGGTTTGTGTTGTTAAGTCGATCATTCCTTAAAATTTCTCAACTGTACGCCCGGGAACAAGAAAAATTTGGTTTTGTGTGATGTGCATATCTAGAGCCTTAAATACTTTTAAACAATAAAATAAGAGGGGCCAGTCATTTTTTAAAATTTTGGCAGCAGCACACACGCACCGTCGCGATGCACATCGTTAGTCAACGTCACGCCTGGTTTCCCTGGAGACTTCAAAAAAAGCAGAGAGCATGGCTGATCAGTCCCAGCGATATGCTGTGATGTGGAGATATTAAAAAGGTTTATCGTGACTTAGGCAGCCATAGCCGCAGATAGACGGGAAACTTGGAGCCGGGCTCAACTTTGCCGACTGTCGGTGGATCGCCAGAGAAGGCCTACGTACAATCACGCACGCTGGCATGACGGGCATACAACCATGTCCCTTTCACTAATATTGCCCATCCTCACTAACATATGAATCCTCAATTGTCAACAGAAAAACTGACCATATATCAAACTAGATAGAGTATCAATTTCGCTTCAGGGCGATACTTCCTTCCAAAAGGTTTTTTTCAAAACATTTTTTTTTTCATTTTTAGCAGAAAAGACTTTACATAGCGTATCTTAAGCGACTGTCTGCACCTTGATGTCTTACGTTTCGTTGACGTTTTTAAATCATTTGGAAAATCTTAAAAAGAGACGCCGGAAAATAATGCAGCAAGCGAAGTAGGTCGTATCCTCCTGAGATAACAGAATTGCTCGCGAGGAACATTACATGTAGGTCCCAGGCCACGGCCATAATGAACATAAAATACACACATGTTCACCCCATTGTGTCACTGATGTGTACAATATGTGGATCAAACATTCCCCTAATAAGCCTTTTATGAGTTTGAATTTGAACAAAATCTGGTACACCGTGTTATCTTATTGCACACAAACATAACAGTTTGAATTCGCCAGACTTAAGACACTGTTGCTATGCCTCGTGATTCCGGGCAAGCTTTTGCATAGAGGACACCCTCTCTGGGATGGACTGGTTCCCTTGTGCCCTTCTTATCCATTGAAAATAGTTGTTTGTGTGAGGCTTCTCTTATGTAACCATGGAGGAAGGACACAGAAGTTTGCCCCGAATCATGAGATACAAGAACAGTGTTTTTAGAATGACGAATTCAAATTGTCATGTTCACGTGAATTTAAAGAAGTCGGTTAACCATATTTTATTCAAATATAACTCACAAGAGGCTACGGTAATTCCCCAATCTTCCAGTCTCCTCCTCCGCCACTGATGCAAAACCGACCCTCACGTTTGATCAACAGCTGACAAACTCGGGGCATACATGATTGTGTGCGACGGGAAAAATTAACACACCGAAACCAGATGCAAAACCAGACTTTAACGACGTTCAATTAACAGCTTTCAAACCCGCAGCGAGCAAAAAGGAGCTCAAAAACCTGCGTCGCCGCACTACATTTTGAGCTCACCCCTGACCAGTAACCAGGGAGTTTTTGGCCGAATCTAGAAAAGTGTAGTAGATATGGAGAAACTACTGTTCTGCTTTGCAAGACCTCACAGTTTGGATCTTAAATGTGGAGGTTTCTCTAAGCAAACAAGCCAAAATGTTAATGTTTTTCAATTTTACTGCTTCAAAAGGAGATGGAAAGTCACAGATTTTTTTTTCATGTATGCAAGTCACAAAACCGCATTACCGATATATGTTTTCTTATAACAGGTATGTCTGGTGACCATTCAAAACGTGCGGGAGACTCGCAGGTTCGCCTTTTTGTCTGGACAGGCCTTCGATCTTTGTCCACCATACTAACGAAATGTCTGAGCTTTGTGGAAGACAGTCTGATTTTCTTTGAGCCGTACTTTTGCGCTTATCTGCATGGGCCCCAGAGGTTCGTGCCAGAGGTTCCAGATGCTGACGAGGAAGCTCGGATTGCGAACTACGAAAGAAACGCCGCTGCGGTGACTTCAGTTGAGGGGGGATTTGAAGCATCCGAGTGCACATACCAATGGGTGAAGGAGCGACTCGAAGAAGACCATGGCGAAAAACGGTTCGTCTTCTGTAAAGACTTCGCCTCAGCAGTTATCACTGGAGACAAGCTGAAGTTCCTCCCACGTGGCTATCAACACGTGTTTCTCATCCGCCATCCCCTAAAAGTCTTCCCGTCTATGAAGAGTATGCTCCGTGTAACCATGAAGGCGTCCGACGATTTCAGTTTGGAGGAGCTAAAGCGGTATCCGACGGACGGCATGTATCGGGACATGTCTGATCTATTCGACCACATACGGAAAGAGTACAAACAAGAAGCAATTATCATCGACGCCGATGACCTTCAGCAAGATCCTAGGGGCGTCCTATCAGCGCTCTTCACCGCCATTGGGATGCCCTTCCAAGAGCAGCTCCTCAGCTGGGAGGCAGGGGATGCCGTGTCCCGCTCATGGATAATCTCCCAGACGCAATTGAGAGGAAATAAGTTTGGGCATTATTACAAGAACGCCTTCGCAAGCACGTGCTTCCTGAGACCCAGTGCACTACCGGATCGTGAGTCGCTCTCAGCGGATATTCTCCGCTGCGTCGATGCCTCCATGCCCTATTACGAGAAGATGTACGCCCAGCGTTTGAAACCTGTCTAAAATTTGGAATACACATTGCGGTCTATATGTACAAATAGTTGCGAAGAGGATATTTGCTATACAAAATGGCTCAAGAATGGTAGTCCCTATTACTGTAAGTGTGCTTTACTTCAATTGAGCTAAAAAAACAAAAAGTTCATCCCAGCCCCTTTTCTAGCCCAGAGTAGTGATTCCTTAAGAACGTTTTTGATTATCCTTATTTACAACGTAACTTCTGACAAGTACATGTGAGAGGAGCAAATAATATAATATGTACTTTAATTTCGAAAGTTGTCTTGTGTTCAAAGTTTTGTTCTTTTCAGATGAAAACTACTCTAATTAACTCTGTTGAATATTATCTTCACAATATACGGCATAATTTTCAAAGGAAGGATCTTCAAGTCTTTTTGCTTGTTAAAATAAAACTTCAATAATCAGATGAGCTCAAACAAGGGTACAGTTTTCGATATTCGATATCCAACAACTCTGTGAACAAAAAAAAAGGCAATATTAAAGGTTTGCTTTTCAATCTTAAGTAAATAATAAGCTTGATCTCTTGCATTATTCATATTGGTTCATAATGATGACCTTTATACACACAACTTTCTAGTGTAAATGGTCAGGTATATCCAATGGCAAATTGTTTGAAATACTACAAATTACATTCTGCGTTTGATACGTTTAATACATCTTTTATGGCAGATTTCATCTCATTTAAAAGTTTCTGCGACTTTAGTATAATATTAGTTGTAGTTGCTAGTTCGTAGAGTAATGGGCTGGAAACAATGTGTCCAAATCTCGCCTATTTTGCCATTACAAACGAAAAGACAAAAATAAACAAAAAAAATCTTGGCGAATTATTCGCTCTTTTTTTTAAGAGAGACAGGAAAAATGCCTATACTTGCTATGTAATTGAGTTTGAATAATGTAATGTGGATAAATGTGATATAATATATCATGAATTGTATTATGCTTGATGAAACATTTGATGTAAAGCTCATATCACGGTTCCTGTTAAAAGTAAACAGCTGCCTATCTTATGATAGCATCTTAGCTGGTGCCTCTCTATAGTACAGCGAGTTGATTCAGTACCAAAGGTAAATGGTTTGTAAAGTTAAAATTGTTCACATTTGAGTTGATGCGAATTATGATTAAAAAATCACACACACTATATGCATGAAAAAATTACATGTATGTTGAGAGACATGTTGTGCATGAGGTAAACCTTTCTATTTTTTAATCTCATGCTGTGATCTAGCTGTTTGCAGTAAAGAAGTATCATTAAGCTGACATCTGGCCATTTTCAAATTTGTATTCTAAAATATCCAATCACCCCTTGAAGTTGGACCCTTTTATTTGGCCAAAATTCCCACTTAATTACGCTGTAGGGGGGAAATATTCCGAATTCAGGGACATTCGAATTAAGCCCATCCGTACAAATGGCTGTATCCATGGAGTTTTCCTCACACCAGGCTGCTTTCCTGAGGTTGCACGGCTGAAGTTAGTCTTGGTCCAAGACGTCAGAGATCGATAGTTGTTTTATTTCTGTTGAAGAGCGCCCTCGCACTATTAGTTTTTACTTACTCTCAATGGCGCAGAGTCTAATTGTGAGTCGTTGGGGGGCACTATGCACGGTGTCCGCTATCAAGCACTAACGTCTTGAAACCAAGACTAGGCTGAAGTTTGCTCGTGCTGAGCAGTATGTTTGTACTTATAGAGATGACGTACCAACATAAAATATAAATGGCTATTAGCGCTCACCATAGCTCCATTCTTGAAGGGGCCAACGTAAGAGCTCTGCTCGGCGTGGTCAGCTATATCCGCGAACACATGTCCAAGCACTGGGAGCGGTCAAAAGAGGCGACTCCACCGTTTACTTTGGTGCCAGTTGCCCGGTACACTATGGGAGCACGTGAGAAAAAGTCTCTTTTCGAGAATAGTCAGTGAAATATTGTCGCTGCGCGGTTGTCTCCGAGAGGTGCTCGGAGTAGGCTGGATAAAAGTCCGAGAAAAATGAGGGCAGTTCAGCGATACACGCGAAGAAAACACACATGCCGGGAGGCCAATTAGCATAAAGTTCGTTTGTTGGAGTGAACGTTAATGGCCAAAGGTCACTACAAGTATGTTACAGTCATTTGCCTCTCGCATCCACGCTGGACGCAAACAATGATGTAAGAAGCCTACACAGAACCCCATGATATACTGCATACACAAGCTGCATGTCACCGCAAACGAGATGGTGACGGTACTTGGATGCAGTGCCCCAGTCAGATAAAGACCTGTGGTCTACGATAGCATTTGATAGGATGGTTGAGATGCCTTCGAATGGACTCCTGTTACAAAATACCACATGCATTGAGCATGACTTAGTCATCACCATGCACTGTACCCTTTTTCTTGTGAAAGGTTGTCACAAAGGATTGTGGTGACATCCATCACGCTCACGCCATTGGCAAATCACATGTTATAACAAGAAATAGAGACCACTGAGGAGTGTGTGATGGATAGACGTGCAGTCACCAGGCGTAGTGATAGCTGCCGTGATGAACATCGGTTGGTCGGAACTGTGAAGAAGAATGGAATTTTGAGTATTACGTTCCGACAGCAACTCTGTCTCAAAATCAACATCAAAGCCCTCAATCAGTCGGTGGTCAACTTTGATTTTCAGGCTTCACTTCATACCAAACACCCTGCTACAGATTGATGATGTCTGTTTCGCTCTCTGGAAGACTCTCTAGGTTGTTCCAAGACGATTGGACAAAACACGGAAAAAACATTAATTGGTTCAAGCAGAACTACTCATAGGGCCTACTCGTTGTAGTCGATATCAACCTGCCTTCATCCGCTGTCAACAACATTAAGGACACATTCCTGCAGAAAGAAACTCCTAAACGTGGGCTAAAACCGAACAACATGTACATGTGTATGTACCTACAAGCACAGTAGGAGACCTCATGGATCATGTGGCAGAAGGCAATGTAAATGAAAGGTTTCAAAGACAGGAGTCGTGCCTTCAAGGCTTCCAAATTGATTTAGAGTTCTTGCACTTGCGGACCGATTTGATTTCGGCTGACCGGGTTTTTGGCTGCCTCCAGATCGACAATAAGCGAGTCTGGGAGTATAAGCTAGCCTACGTGCTTCAGATCTGGGAAGTGTGCTTCTATCACAGTTTTGGACGGCAGATACATACACACAAGCGGGAACTGACTTACGCAAAACCTATTACTCTGCACTGTACTACGTAACGGCGCGGGATAGGCGAATGGGTGCGATGGTTTCCTCTCCATCAACGAGCTTGGTGCGCCAAGTGCATGTCTGCTGAAAGGTCAGAATCTGAAGGTTAAGTGGGCGTATTCTTGCATAGTTATAAATTTATTAGTGAAAAGTTCTCATGGCAGCTTATTATGAGCTTAAACCTCATGACCACGTACGGCATTGATGACCGTGGACCATGGACCTCCGACCCTACACTGAAGTAAAGATATCGCGTCAGGTGTTCTAACTCAGGTCACAGTGCAGAAATGCTACGAAGAGAAGTTTCCTGCGGACGTTGGAATTCTGGCCTTGGGTCTGATTTCGCCATTATTATTGGAAGAAATCCGTGGATTCGCTTGAGAAGTTGAGGTATGAAATTGTAAGCAGGATATCTCCGCGTAATGTGAGCCGCACATGTGCTTTTCCCCTTGAGTATGTGTTGTGTTTTGGCGATTTACACAGCTTTGCGGGCCGTTGAACATGTCCACTAATTTGATGCTTTTTTTGAGGAACCATATAATAGCCTGCCAGTAGATTTTCCCAACTTCATTATAAAGAAAAACACTATGTTTATTTGCATGTTACGATGACTTGACACCCACCTCCTTTTCAGCAGTAAAAGGGAAAAATTTCAATATTATTGATTCCAACTTAGTGAGCCGCATAACGTCACGGCAGAAATCGAGCGTCTCCATAGCTTCGTGTACAATATAATTTTTTCATGTCTTATACTTTTCTACATTTTCTTGGAGTAGGTTCACTTTATACTTGTTTTTAACACAAGCTTGTTTGAACAATAGTACACACTAATATATCTTCAAAACATTGCTGGTGGTGAATTTGCAAGGACTCTTTTTTTTCACAATAGCTCTTCTGGCGAGGAATGCTTTGTGTGGGAACTAGATCTGTTTATAGGGAGAGTTGCGACATGAGTGTCTCTATTGTCAGAACGAAAATAGTGGATTATACGTCAATGCACATTAACAAGTGTGCTACTGCGCACATAAACAGTCGTTTTGGTTCTAAAGTGTGAAGTTGGCGTCACTC
>NW_019091601.1:0-15446 GCF_001949145.1 Acanthaster planci | reverse complement strand
AACGCGGCTCTTTTCAACTGATGAGGGGGGGTGCTTCTGCTGAAGGCAGATATACAGCTCTGGTGGCAACATCGACAAATTAGAAAAAAGACTTGGAGAGAAACGTCTGCCACCACAAACAGGGTTCAAATTTACAAAAGGGATACCGGTATCCATGACATATATGGCAGTGTCGAGGGGCCGTAGCGACTCAGTCCAGTTACCAGCGGATCTTGGGTTCCTGGCAGGAAATGGAAGTCTTGAGGCGGCACGGTCTTGATTTGAGCAACGGTAAACCCTTGGGCGTGGGTGGGAGCTGGAGGGATACAGCAGTGATACGCCCCTCCAGAGTGATGGAGCTCTGGCGTGATCATCCTACCCGCAGTTTGTCACATTTGGTGAAGGTGCATGAGTTATACGAATAGTTACAACATCCGTGACCAGCAGGAATGCCATGAAACTGGCTGTAACATAAAGAAACATATTTTAGAAACATTTGGTACATGACTGTACACAGAGCAATGGTCACACTGCTGTTCAATTTCGTATGACGTCACTATTTTACTCGTGAATATGTACTTTCCGTTAATAAAGAAGTGTTAATGTTCCTCCATTTTACTACTTCACAGGGGATGTAATGCCACAATAACTTTGCAGGAAAAGTTTTCCTACTTTTATCCAAGTCAAAAAATTTAAAACATGTCTCTGTTTACAGATATGTCTGGGAATCATCACAAACATGCGGGAGCCTCGCAGGTTCGTCTTCTTGTCTGGGCAGTCCCTCGATCTCTGTCCACCGTATTAACGAAATGTCTGAGCTTTGTAGAGGACAGTCTGGTTATCTTTGAGCCGTACTTTTGCGCTTATCTGCTGGGGCCCCAAAGGTTCGTGCCAGAGGTTCTAGATGCTGTCGAGGAAGTCGGGCTAGCGAATTACGAAAAAGAAGCCGCTGAATTGACTTCAGTTAAAGGTGGGTTTGAAGCATCCGAGTGCACTTACGAGTGGGCAAGAGAGCAACTCGAAGCAGATCATGTTGGAAAGCGTTTTGTCTTCTGCAAAGACATTGCCTCTGCAGTTATTATCGGAGACAAGTTGGAATTTCTCCCACGTGACTACCGACATGTGTTCCTCATCCGCCACCCGCTTAGAGTCTTCCCGTCTATGAAGGAGATGATCCGTTTAACTGAGAGGGCATCCCATGATTTCAGTCTGGATGAAGTGAAGCGGTTCCCGACATACAGTATGTTTCGGGACGCGTCTGACCTGTCCGACCACATACGGAAAGAGCAAAAGCAAGAGGCAATCATCATCGACGCCGATGACCTTCAGCAAGATCCTCGGGGCGTCCTGTCGGCGCTTTTCACCGCCATTGGGATGCCCTTCCAGGAGCGGCTCTTGAACTGGGAGGCAGGGGATGCAGTGTCTCGTTCATGGTTCATCTCCACGACGCAATTGAGAGGAAACCAGATCGGGCAGTATTACAAGAATGCCTTCGCTAGCACGTGCTTCCTAAGGCCGAGCGCTCTACCGGATCGTGAGTCGCTCTCAGCGGACATTCTCCGCTGCGTCGATGCCTCCATGCCCTATTACAAGAAGATGTACGCCCAGCGTTTGAAACCTTGTTAAACGTTCAATACACGCAAGGTTTGACTTGGAAAGTATTTGTGTGACACTGCCCATGATTGATCGAGATTAGTAGTTACAATTACTATAATCGTAACAATTATTCCAACATTGATAGTATTGGTGTGGTTGGTGAACAAACCTATCAGGAAATAGGTCCATTAGTTCCCTGAATGTAGTCAACGCATGTTTATTCATTTCAAGCGGGCTGAGCATTTGCAGGTAATTCCGTCTGTTGACACCACCCTTAAGCTTCCTGTACCTACCTCTGTCAGGATTCCCACGGAAATCTGTAAACTAAAATTGCATCACACTGTCGAGACTCTCCTGGACCAAACGATGACAATTTCCATTACATTTGATGCCAGTTTGCAGAGAAAAATTGTTCGATATTAGGTAGCCCACTACTATAGATTGACCACGAAGAGATGGGCATCCGTAGCCTATGAATTTGTCATTATATCGTTATAATGACTTAATAATACATGTAATTAATTTAAACACTTAAAAATTAGAACACTTAAAAATTAGAACAGAAATAAACAACTCAAACAGAATCTAGAGATATGGTCATAAGTACCATGACTATGTAATATAGGTAATCAACTTTATCATCAGAAATACATTTATTTTATCAACGAAACGCACACAAGCATAATGAAAGTATATAATCATGATCGTGGAAAGAATAAATGAATGACAAATCCACATTATTGCTTTAAAAATTAAAGATCAAAAAGACACGTATCCATGCATAAGCCCAAGACCCCTCCCATACCCAAATACAGCTGAGTGGGGAAATTTCCCCGTTGCCAAACGTTTTACTTGTGAAAAGATTAGTTTTGTTTTCAACAAAGTATTGGTGATAGTTCGTAAGACTTTAATATAATTTCGAAACTGTTTATGAGAGGTCAAAGTTTGGGAGGATATTTCTTTTTCAGGTCAAGTAGTTTTCCAGTTTTCGCTGTAGAATTTTACAAAATTTCTTTTTTGAGGTGATTTCTTTGAGAAGTAATCGGACATAAAAAACACAAGTTATAAAATTGTTACACATTATTTTTTTATGGAAGGTCTCCGGATGCGTGCCTACAGGGGTCAACGTTCAGGTTCTATTGTCTAGCATGTATTTTTTAACGTCTTACATGATATTAATAAAGTTCGTTGACTCATCAGTGAAACGCTATATAGGTGCAATAGGGGCCTTTTCCTATGTTTGAAATTTGCAGAATGTTTTTTTGTTCATATTGTCAACTGAGTTAACACGAATAAACTAGCGGTGGATCCATTTCATATTTGTGTTTCTCATTTCTCTTCTCAGAAGAAGGCTGGGTTAGTGGGTTGACACTGGATTCCCACTGGGGTGTGGGAGGGATTGTGTAAGGGGATGGGGGTTTTCATTAATGGTGGTGATGTGGACGCACAAGTAACAGGGAAATAAATCTTGGAACTCAGTGAATTAGGCTTACCAGTCCTTGGGAAGACATGCATTTTCGATGGACATTCAGGCCTACGTTTTCTCTGAAAAAGTATTTTTTTATCATCAGGCCTATTATTAAATATTATGCATTTGCAGGCTTATGTACATGTAGTTCAACAAGATGGCTGTTTTAATAAACTTTTCTGGAGGCTGATTAATGCAGTCTCCAACGGCGTGAACGCAAAGAACTGCTATAACAACGATCTTAATGTCTTCGAATTAATAGATGTGCCGGGAAAGATGGGCAGAGAATATTAATAAGAATGAATGTCCTCCAAAGTGAAGCCTGGATTAAAAGACCGTAAAGGAAAAGTAAATGTGAGTTCATGTGGTCTAGTAAACAATGATTTCATATCTTCGTCAACGGAGAAATGACCAGGTTGTATGTCTGGACTGATTTAAAACGGGGGGGGGGGCTCTGACACATCTACAGTTAACATTACAATGATTACACCTGGCGAGTGAGGGTTCAACAAATCCCCAACTGAACGAGTCCTAAGTTGAGCGATTTGGTTGCCGCGGACACCACTTCTAATGTGGTTTGCACATGGATAGATCAAGTAGATCAATCAAAATCCCGAACTACATGTGGGGGATATAAGTCGGACCTTCTAACATTTTAACCACATGCTGTTCTACTGTTCAGAAATGCATGAGTACTATAATTCTACCATAATCAAGACAAGAGTTCTGTATCTGGACATCAATTGACACCCTGCGTGGAAACCCTATGAGTCTGGTCTGCAAAGTGTTTTCTAAGTAAATGGTTCAACATTAATTTTCAGTGCTAAATTTAACTCTTTAGGAAACGTTATTATTCTCTGGTGTGATGTCCATATGCCCTCTTCACTGTATAGTAAGCACGATCTTTGTACACACTTTTTAAGTGTAAGAATTAAGGGGGGGTACTGAATGTCTAGGCATTGTAGCCAGGTTCACAAGTGCCTGCCAAATGACTTCCTATTATCTGCATACTTAAGCATTTTGAATTCTCCAGCCACTACAAACTGGAATGAAGTACAAAATCGTGACAAGTGAAGCAAAACAGGATAAGGACAATGAAAATGTATAACTAGAGAAACTTGAGAATCCCAGTAGGTAAACCCCTCGCTTCCTTGTACATCCTTGTACATTCCTGAAGACAAGCTTCATCCATATTCTAACAAGAGGTTGGCTTCAACAGAAAATGGCACATGTAGGTATTTGAGATTTAGTAACTTCTTAAGGCCTGTTTATTAGAACGTCGTCATGGATTGTGCCGCCTAGCTGAAAACCATGACTTTATTTGGCCTGTATGATGGATGTGATTATCACTTCAGACGGTCCTCAGGTCTTTGCGTGTTGATTTTCTCTGCAGGCCTTTTTCATGCTGGTTCAGGGGCAACAGTGGGCTGGTAAATTAAATTTACTTCATTACAGCATCGAACGAATTTACTCACGCGCACCCAGCATGGACCTGAAAATAAAAAACAAAATGTTCACTAGCTAGGCACCTTGCGAGGGTCCGTGTGATTAGCATGCTATTTACACGCTAATGCGGACATTATTTTCTTTAATTGTATTTAAGTGTGTTCACTTATGGAAACTTGAAAGTATTGTTCATTGTTTGAAAATAATGGAAATCATACTCATTTTGTCTTATTTTAAAGGAGGCAGACAGGGGTCTATGAAGTATGATATGCGTCTTTGTGTTGCAACTCGCTTTCTGACCATACGGCAAAATATCAATCGAGGAAGATTACACAACACGCATCATTTAAAATATTACTCATTAGCCTAGGTCTGTTTTATTTTATCCAGCAGCCTGTTTTGATCGTATTTTCTCTATTCATGATGTGCTTTGGAATAAGCAGAGAACTCTTTGAACAGAAAGCAGCTTTGCTTGTCTTTGTCCCATGTTAGGCTAGTACAATCTTTGCCAAAACCTCGAAATGCCAATGAGTTTTAAGTTTGCCAACAAATATATATAATTTTTGAAATACAATTTAGTCCTAATGGATTTGCTGATAAATTGATCAAACAACTTTATCTGTTTTGGAATGGAACAGTCAGTGCTTCACAAGTCCATGGCATGGAGCTAGGCCTTTCAGTCGACGAGCAAATTAGCAGCCAATTAGCTGCAGTGCCAGGCACAACGCCGGCCAGCAGGTGCTCCACTTGTACTCCATGGCGCTTCAATTAATGGGGTATATCTTGATTGCCCAAACCATGCGTACACCTGGCTTAGGAGAATATCCATATGCAATGCCATTGCAGTGTGCCATCTTTCCGGATATGTCTATGGAATGACTCAAGGTGTCAAAAGTTAAATGGAAATGCCTGGTTAAATCATTGTACGTGTACAGTGTACAAGTATAGATTTATACCAGGCAAGATATGGGACGAAGGGATACCCCCCTTACCTGTCCAATCCCTGTGCGCACCCTAGACTATTGTTGCCTAACACATCCCCCCCCCAAGTAGGTAAAGAATTCCTGAGATTCCGATCAAACAATGACCAACACAAAGGCGGGGGTTCTCTCCGTCCTAATCTTGCTTCAAATGTATTTCAGACATTTTGTGGCTTAGGCCGAGCCAGTTTTCTGAAATGTACAGTAACAACCTGAGACATAGTTGGTGATTAGGAAACTTACCTTTCAGACAAATGTTTGAATCCCAATCTCTGCTTACGTTTCACATACTTGTCTGAAATGTATGACCACTGTTAGTTTCAGACTTTTTAATGTCTAAAACGTATTAAGCCCACTGTTCACATATCAGACATTTTGACACTAACAAAAGCATTTCAGATATTCCTTGTTCGAAGTGTGTAGACATTGGTTTCATCCTGTCGGAATATGACGACCAGTCGGTTGACTTGCATAGGAAATCTACAGTGTTGACACAGTAGGAAAGAATATACTTCTCTGGTATAGTTGGTAAACAGTGTAAACATTTAGGGCTTTTTATTGACATAATCATTTCTGTAAAAGTAAAAAACTTTCAAAAGATAACAATAATTTGTTAATATCTTGCAGACATGATCAAAATTAGGTTTTGCATTCCAGAAACAATATTACAGGTATCAAAAATATTTATAGATTTATAAAAGCATCAAATACAAGACATTTACCAACGTTTTATTTCAAACATTTTATATAAATAACAAATACAATTTGAGCAATACTGTAGATATCTCATGAGGAGATCCAGTTTATTAAAATGGGGGTGCTAGAGAAAGACCAAACAAAAGCCTAAGTGCAGCAAAACATCTAGAACAAAATTTACTCACTCAGCAGGAGGGAAAATCTCCAAAAATGTCACCTGGTAAAGACAAGGTCCTCAATACTTCACCTGCCAAGTTTGAAATCTCTATTCCACGGATGATCTTTCTTCAAAATTTTGCTCTAGGGAGTGAAGCTAAGAAAGTTCAACATGAAGAAGCCACAAAGGATTTTGATCCTTGTCCATCAGTTTGAAAAAAAATCCTAACTGGTGGATTAACTATGGAGGAAATGCGTAGAAAAAGGAAACGGGTACCAGAAGTGCCTTCTGACGTGGTTATTCAATGAAGCTGAAAAGGATGTTTAGACTGGCACCAATCCATTTGCCTAAAGTGACAGCATCAAGTGTATTTGAGGTTTTCAGCGAAATGTTCCATTCTCCCTCACTAGTATTGTATTAAAATTATTCGAAGTACAAATCTTGGAGTTTACATATAGTGCTGTGGTGCAGAAATTTCATCCTCTGATTACATTTACTGTGCACGACATTTACAGTCCTAAAACTTCTGGTCGTGATAACTGGCTACAACACTAAAAAGAAACAAACAAACAAACAGATCAAACCAATCTTAAGATATTGACCAATATAGTATGAAATGTAATTGTCTCTTCAATTTGTCAGGCAGTCTGCCACGGGTTTCAGTTGCATCTACACGGCAAGTGTTCTTTGAATACAGATTGGCATCCGTGCATCAGTAACTGTCAGCAAAACTCAGACCATGCCAAAGCATAAGTCCGGTGGCACAAGCCCCCGAGTTGTTTAACATTACGTTCCAACAAAGCCCAAATGTGCATAGTTTGCTGTTAAGGTTAGTCTTTGTTTGAAGAAGCCATCGTGGATTTGAATATAAAAACTGTGCTAAGCTGTGTGAGGGCGCTATCTTGATGAGCCACTGTCATCTACCAACCACTGAGGTTGGTGGGTAAACGCTGGTGTACATGTATGTAGAGAGTGTGTCGCCAGTTTCAGATTTTGAAAACAAAATGGCAATTCGTGAGTACAGCCTTCAGCTATTATATACGAACTGTCCAAGAGCACTGGTGCATACACCTGCCAGTTTGTTTCTAACAATGATGACACTCATGTCACAACTTTCTTTAAACATGGCTCTGGGTAAATGTGGTTCAAAGCACCTTCTTGCAGCAGCTGGTTCTCTAACACATCTATATGTACATCTGGAAATTAAACCTTGACAATGGTCTTCCCTGGTTGATGGGGGATGTGGGGTTGCAGTGTATATTCAAAATAACACANCATTTAGAAAAGGGCCGCTGTGTTTGCAGACCGTCTGAGAAAAAACATTCCCCTTCGACTGGGTTTAATGCCAGGAGACTGGCATAACCGCCAAATTCAGCAGTGTGATAGCTGAGTTGAATAACAACAGAAACCGTACATGTGCTGCGTAACTTCACTAATGTAGCACTGCACATAACGTTCCATCAGAGTGGATGAAGTCACAGAGGATGATTTATGAACAGGAATTGTATGGAAAGTCATGGTATTAGTTACTGGAAGGAAGAAAAAAGGACGAATGGGAACATGGCTTTTGTTGCTAGGTGAAGGTACACTTGTATGAAATTCAAATGTGCCTTGGAGAAAAGTTGCTGCAAAGGCACAGGCAGAGAAATCCACCATGCTTGAATACAATGACTTGGGTGAGTATGTAATGAGTTGAATAATGACAAGTTGGAAACAGTGCCACATCTTTTGCCCCACCCAAATAGCTTCCATGAGATATAGGCACAAAGTTCACTGAGGTTTGCCTTATCTAATCAAATAAAAACCCTACAGACTGTCTGGTCTTTCCTGAGATCTCTTCTTTGGCTTTGTGACAAGGGGCATACACTGCGGTGTTACATTTTGCTGGGCATAGGAGGGGTCTTTTTGAACTTGTGGAAGTCGATGCCTCTCTCATGGGTGACTCGCATGACCTTGTCGTGGGCGTCCTCCTCAATCAGACTGATGAAGCCCTCGGCAACTAGGGACACCCTGCAGAAGGGCATGTAAGAAAACACTAGGGTGTAGCTAACCCATCAACATCCACTCTTCTAGTCTTAGTACCCGAGATCTTTGTAGATTCATCGTAACTTTCCCCAATATATAACTTACAAGAGAACAGTCACAAAAAGAAATAACCACCAACAATCATCCAAATAATAATTCACTTTTCCTTTGAGCAGGCAATTTCCCAGTCAGATTGGGGTTTTACTTGCATCAGGATCAGTACAGCTGCATATGTGCAGGGAATGCATGTTTTAACCACTTGCAAAAGGCATCATTTACAAACGAATGAACCTAGGTATTATTCTAAGGGCGATATTATATTCAGCTGAAAATAAGGACTTTTTCAATGAACAGGGTACAATTTCATAGAGCTGCTTAAGCACAAAATTTGCTTAAGCGCGAAAAAACCTTATTTGATAAATCAGGTAACCAGCCAAAACTCCAGGTGATGTATATTGTTTTGGGATTGTATTTAGCTGATTTTTGGTTAGCATGACAATCAGATAGAATTTGAGCTGGGTAACCTTTATTTATTAAGCAAAGTTTTTTCCTGCTTTAGCAGACTTTGTGCTTAAGCAGCTCTATGAAATTGGCCCCAGATGGTACCACGAGCAAAGCACTTTAGAGCTGGAATTTACAATTTGGAGCCCTTAGTGGTCATTTCGTTAAGATTCGTGGAACCTTCCCTACTACATCGTCGCTCCTTAGAAACTCTAGGACCTGGCAGAGTGATATTTGCTACAACTACCAACTGTGGCCTATAACCATTTGAGGGTTCCACACACACTCACCCTCCATGGACTACATTGAGCCTCTGTGTGTACAACATTGAGGGGATCAGTTAAGAACAGGGCCAAGCATAGATCACCTGCCACTGCATAAGAATGCATCTAAACATATTAGGGAGCATTTCATAATTGTTGAAGGCGGTATTTACTGCGGTACCGCTGTTTTTTTTAGCGGCACCGCACTAGTTACCCGAAAGGGCTTAATGCTGGTACCGCAAAAATACAGCGGTACCGCAGTAAATATCGCCTTCGGTATTTATGAAGCGTTCCCTTACGGCATGGGAACTCACTGCATGTTCACATGTCAGCCAACATGAAGTGGTTTAAAGACAATAGAGTTCTGTAGGTAAAGGAAACAAATGCTTCACTAGAGACAGGTACACACAGGCTGAAAAAGGGAACCAAATTGGCAGAATCCTCCTTGACTTACGGCAGCAATTTAGCAACACTAATCATCTGTTTCCTCACACTGGGGTCGATGAATTCAGGGGCTGCTGACTTGTCATTAATGGATGTGTCCGAGAAAGATGGACAGAGAGTATTGATACGAATGTCCTCTGCAGTGAAGGCTGGATCAAAAGTCTATTAAAAAGAAAAACACAGGAAATTTACATGTATGTGTTTTTATGTGGTCTAGACTACTCTACAACTGTTTCATCTTCACCCATTGGTAAATTGAAATATTGAGAATTTTCACTGTTTTCCTGATTGAAACACAAGGACGGCTGTTAGCTAGCTGACATTACACCTACACTGCAAGGGTTCAACAAATTCCTGACTGAACGAGTCACAAGCAATTACATGTACATGTAGGTTACTCCAGACTCCACCTCTGATGAGTTTTGTATGTGGGTAGATCAGATAACTCAAAGTAACTGAAGCCAGCTCAGAGCAACATTTAATTCATCAAAATCTTGAACTCGAGACACAACTCAACACTCTTGACATTTTCAACCATATGATGTTCTGCAGTTGAGAAATGCCCAGAAACCCCCCCCCCACTTTTTCCACTGGGGGAGGCATGCCCAACCCCCTCCACTTTTTGCAGGTCTCATAATGGGGTGGAGCTTAATGGATCGCCAATTAATGGCTGATGTCTGATGGTCTCACAACTACCCTCCCCCACCATGACTAGGCGACTACACAAGGCTGTACATGTATGCAATGGAACCAGGTTCCCTGTGCACTGATGTTCGGAACTAGTTCTACAAAAAGGTACAAGAAACCTGTAAACATCTAAAACAAATTATATCTCTGCAGCAACTTTCATACAAAGAAAATAAAAGGTTTTAAAAGGCTTTAACAGAACACTGTTCAAAAAGAAAACCTGACCACATGGAACGCTGAAACAAACTTCATATTTATGTTGCAAGGTTGTTGATAAGCAGGTTTAAAAGTCAAAATTAGTCCTTTTTTTCTTCTTTGAATTTTGCAGTTACATTGTGCAAGTAGGCTTTTCAATGGGTACCAGGATACCTATTTTATTTCAATATAATACCGGGTTCATGCATGATCTGTTATGGACAATGCTAAAGAAAACACTGGTACAAGGACAAAAATGTAAAATCTGGTCAAGTGCATTCACTTACGGCCATTGTCCGTGTAAATCCCACCACACCGTGCTTGGTGGCTGTGTAGACTGGGCACAGTGGCCCTACAATCAAACCTGCCATTGAGAGAAATGCCCCAGACTGCATGAATGCTCAAGGCTTCAACTTAAAAGACTGTTCTGTAAGGGGTAAAACAGGTGGCTTGCATTGTTGTGGGGAATGAAGTTGACTGCGTGTCGATTTGGAATGCCGTCAAACCAACTGAAAACATGGGGGCTACGAGTTCGGGCTTTACTTCCACCTAAAGTGGTTTCAATGAGTATTAAATATCCCTAACATCTGAGAAAGCGTGAGATGAAGATGGTATCATTCCATGCACACCACAAAACAGCTGCACAAAGCAAAACCTGTCCGGATAATCCATTGACCAGCCTTATGAGAGCCAATTTAACCACAGTGCACCGGAGGACACCCATGATCAGGCTATCTGTCAGGCAGAGTTGACGGGTTGAAACATCAACAACACCTGAAATCACCTCTGGCTGGCATTTTAACTCTCAAAGAGCTGTGTTATTTTGGCCCATCTTGTAGCTGGGGGGGGGTGAGACTTGAGCACTGCAGTGGAAAAAGTGTACATTTTTAGCTGACCTGTCTAGGAAAAGTGGTGCTGTGCAAGTGCTCTATGTTTGATTTTCTCAAAACTGGTGTCAAAATGACCACAAAGAGCTGCTCTTAAAACTCCTAAAGCTTCGGCTCCTGACAAAATGCATTGCTGCAAGGAGGACTGATTCAGCCTCCCTTCTGCCACCCCCCCTTAGCTCTTTTAGGGTAAGAAGCTCATTCCATTTGTTTTGTACACACATCATGAAGTTTGTGGAGGCAACTAATGTGTAAATCTTGAATTTGGCCACTGTGTACAGCCTGTTGTGGTTGCAAATACTGCTTCACAAGCATGCCCGGGAGTTTCAAATACTGTAACACAACAGTAATTTGCCGAGTGGTAGCTGAGTGCTGCAGTAGTTGTGTAGGGGACAGGTACCCATACGTCAGCCAGGGCTGACATGCCGTGCTAAACGTTGGCGCCAGACTAATCATGAGTAGTATATATGAGCGTGCTGCGCACCAGAGGGATCAGTTCTTCCTCAGTTCTCTCCGAGCTTAGTTGAGTCCAGGACAAGTGTACCACTGATTCGCTGCCAGTTTGAGGTCAGTTTTGGTGTGCACATGCTGTTGTTGGGGAGAATTCCGTTCAAGAGGCGAAGATCACGGGGTGGTCAGTGGAGGTAAAATTTCTAGTTGGTCAGAGTTAGAGCTAGAGAATTGCAAAAAGAGTCTTATGTTTGGGGGAAACCTTCTTCAGTTAAATACATGTAGTGTCTTCCTAAGGTGTAACACCTGTAGCCCGCCTATCTAGGACTATTCCTGCACAGCTCCTATAGGTTCCAGTGCCTCCACTTCCACCAAACAAGTGCCAATTACAGATGACTTTGATTGAGATGATTGGGGAGAAAAAGAATCAATCATTTAGAGAAGGGTACCCCTCGCCTGTATCTGCATTGTGTCACCCATCCCAACAACCCCTTCCCTGCCCAAGTGTGAGTATTCCAGGTGCCGCAACTGTAGGTCCTCTGAAGCAATAGTGGTGCAACACCCTTCGCCTGGTGGTAGACTGCCCCAAAATAAGCCAGCTCCCCTGGCCTTCTCAGCTAGACTGCTCGCTGACGTCGGCCGAGAACAACTCTGGGTTGCTGCCAGGAGCAGACTGCCACAAGACATTAGGTTGCGGTCATAAATATTGTACAAATTCTGTATTCTTCACACGATTCTTGTGAATCCATATTTGTGGTATTTGGCTTTATGTCAAATGCTGGCCGCTAATCTATCCCTGTTTTAAAGTTGGCATTTTAGGCCAAACAATAATATCATTGGAAAGTGATTAAAATCGCACTGCGGCAACAGACAACTTACCAGCCATTGAGGCAATGTTGATGACAACACCACCCGATCCGCCATTCAGTTTGCTCATGTATTTCCTAGCCAGGTAGGTGCCTTGGACAACTGCACCCTGCAAGTGAATGGACAAAACAAACTCTCAGGGTCTATGTGACAATTTCACTGTATCCCTACTGGCCTGATTGGCTAACTATTTAAATGTGGTCTCAAAAGAAAAAAAAATTCTAAAATTTTCTATTCTAAAAACTACTACACAATCAAACTGTTTATAGACCAATTAGCAACCTGCATCCTTCATTGGTGCATGTGCAATTGTGCACACACATTTGTGCAATGTGCCTGGTTAAATATTAGGCAAGAGTTAAAATTCTCAAAAACAAGAAATGGTTACAGATTATAGGAATTCAGGTCATCAACCATGCAAAACCTCTGATCTTGACAGGCAGTGCCGTAGAAAAAGCCATTTCATACAAATATTTGGGTGCTGTAATTGACATTGAATTGAATTGGCAATAACATGTGGATTTCACCTTGTCAAAAAGTTAATTCCTTGATTAACTCCTGAAGATTCTTGTAATGTAATGTATTGAAGATTTTCGACTAGTCTGTCACTACTGAGCTTGCAATATCAGAAGCACACAGTAAAAGAGTTACACATACAAATCCTCCTGTACTCTCAACCCAAGAAATCCAGAAAGCAAGAAAAGGGAGTTATACTGATGTACATGGACTCACACATACAAGATATGGACAAATAGGGGAAGCTTTTAGTATGCGTCACTTCCTAATTGCTAGATTCGCCGTCAAAGATCCACCCAGGCTACAAGTACACTGAAGTTAAGCCATGTATTCCACCACAACTACAATGTTTTACTTGCCAAGGCCACGTAGTACAAGATTCACTGCCAGGGACGTGTTGCAATTTTTTTCTTATTTCAGAACATTTTTTCAGGGACCGAAAGCACCAGCGTTTCAGAAATGCTTCCAGAAACTACCCCCTTTTGAGGGGAAAATTCTTTTTATTAAAACAATAGACAGTTGTTTGTGCAAAAGAAAAATCCATTCCCTTCCCCGACTCAAGACCTCCTAATGGTGTCAGGTCCGTTTACCAAGTTAATGTCGATCATCTTTCTCCATATCCTTTCGTCTCCTATGCCTGCATTGTTACAAACAATGTCCAGTTGGCCAAACTTCTGTTTTGTCTTCTTGAAAGCATCTGAAAAAAGTAGAGTGATTCAACATGTTTAAAATTAAATGCTGTTCTGCAGTAAATCCTTTTTCACTCACTAGTCATAGTTTGATTTACCGAATGACCTGACGTCACTAACATATCGAGCTGGCCATGGCTGCTATGAGCCCTGCCCCAATTTGAGGCCAAGATTTGTACACATTCAAATTATAATTAGCTACAAATATTGAACATGTTGAAGCATTTCCCACAATCTGGGAAACTTGTACAGTTGAGCAACACACAACATCATGAGGTTGTTCATCCATACATGTATAAATCAGTGACTGCACACTGTGTCATCAAGTGAGTTCTGCACCTTCCAGAATACCATAATGAATCACCTTCCAGCTGTTGGTCTGACGTGACATCACACTGGAGGAAGACAGCCTTGTTATTGCCATATTGCGAGGTGAGGTGATGTGCCGTCTCCTGTCCCTTGTTATGGTTCACATCGGCTATTCCGATCCCCTGCAAAGCAAAGAAAGGTGGTTGCTTAAATATGGACTGAGGACACAACAAAATTTACTATACAAATTTGGGACCCCCTCTAAAGAGTTGTATACAGTGATCTCATTCTAGAAGCATCTTGCCATCACTAACATCAAATGTTAGTTTTGTTCTGGTAATTACATGTAAATGCCAGCACCAGTAAGCAATGGCTTTTTAGAACTTGTTTTTCTTATTAAAAAAAAAGTGTTAATACATTCTCAACAGTCCTATGGAAATGATAGGGGATGCTGGGAGGGGGTAGTGCCGCTTTTTCCTGGCATATCTGGGCTTTTGATAGTCATGGAGGAGTGCCAAGGGCTGCCGTTTAATAGAGTACATGCACATGAATGGAAGAAGTACTCAACTGCAGCTCTAGACTGACAGTCAACAATGGATGGAGTCAACTCTGTGGCATCTCTGTGATAACTGGCTCATGCAAGGGGAATGGACTCCACAAACAGCCTCCATTTTGGTCATGATTATGCAATTGGCTTTGAAAGCCAAACAATGCACTTGTTTTGTAGATGGTCATAGTTGTGTGTTTCATAGGCTTCACTTGTGCCAAATGGCCTTGTTATTATTCCCAAACTATACACCGTCAATGCCAACTGTGGAATGTGCTGCAGTTGGTTGCAGTTGGTTTGGCCCACCTCTAGTCAAGTAATTTCTGTCTACACAGAGCACTTCTCCATCTTCTGCAGGGTTTTGACAAACAACTCACATCTGACAAAAAACATTCTAATTTTGACATTTCATCCATGACACAAACCAAAACTACAGTTTGATAAGTTTGATAATGATAAGAACAAGGCCAGGCGCTTTTCCACAAGGTACATGTACATTTGTACAAGCATTTCATCGATTTTTTTCTGGTTTGGGCATAGTCTGTCCAGTAGGCTGGCCCAATGTCTGTGACCGTATGCATGTAGGTCCATGACTGGCGATGTCCTTAATTTTGCCACCTATTGTCATGTTTGATTGGCTTTCACAATACAGTAAGTGACGAAATAAAGGACCCGGCAAGGGTCATAGTATGTAGCCCAACTCAGAGTGGCTACAGTCAAAGAAGTCTACACAAATTTCTGTCT
>NW_019091600.1:713662-751394 GCF_001949145.1 Acanthaster planci | reverse complement strand
AGCAGCAGGTAGAGTGACAGTGGCATTAGCTCGTCCACTGTCAGTATTCTGTATCAAGTCATCTGGGCACATGATACTAGGATTCTCATTATCTAAAACAAGAAGAAAACAAGAAGAAAACAATTTTTCACAAGTTCATGTTTGTCAGGACCTCAACACTTGCCATGACAGAAATCAAACAACGCATATTCACTTCATGAATTCATCTGAAAATATTGCAACCTTCACAAAAAGCAATCAGATGAAAAAGGAACTAAAACTGCTGTAAAAAAATAGCTCTATATTTTGTGTCTCAAACGCATTTTAATTTATCTTCCAATTCCTTTCAAGAAAATGAGAATATGAAGACTTTATTTTCTGGCGAGATCCACATCTCATGAAACCATGTTTACTACACAGTAATGTTTTATTGGATGTAAATTTATTACACATTAGTACAAATTCTATACAGTTACTTTTTTAAGATTCTTGGGAAGCATCTGATTTATCTGGGATAAATGAATACCTCTGAAAATTGATTAAATATCATTCCTAGGAACTTCCTTAAAATATTTTTGGGCCAGGAACGATAGTGAGTTATTTGCTGCACTGCCTTGCATTAAGTTGTAANAGGCTGACTGTTAATGTTTCAAAAGCAGCTTGCAAAAGTCCATTCCTCAGAACTATTAACCACCCCTCATTCTTTAAAAGCAAACCATAGCAAAACAATCAATATGAAGCCAAACACAACACACAACTTCTTTTGGCCTGCAGTAATACCTGCTTCTATGTACAAGTGCAATCGCACTGGGAACAACAAAGAGACATTGGGGTGACAATATGTCATGTACCCTTCATCTGGACAATACTCCATTCCAGTGAAAGAATAACAACGGCCAGTTTTTATAAAGCGCAAACTATATCCACCATGAATGTGATCAAGGTGCTGTTATCATTATCCCTGCACATTGGGTTTACATCTGAATATTCCTGAAACTATCTAAGATCCCTGGAGAGTAAACTACCGGACGCTGCTGTTTCGGTGCAAATGGCTAACCATAACCATTTCTGCTCTCACAGGCACGCATTTACACCTGGGTGGAGAGAGGCACATAGGGATAAAGTGACTTGCCCAAGATCACAACTTGCTGCCACCAGCTAGATTCGAACCCCCAACCTTATGATCAGAAGCTACAAACACTAACCACTAGGCCACATGCCCCCACATGAAATGAAAAAAAAAATGTACTCCTTTAAAAGTAAATGAGGCAAACTCTAAACTCAATGACTCACTGCAAAAATGTTGCATCTCTAAATAATTTTAGTGATTCAGTCTTATGGCAGGACGATACAACAGGTAATGCTGCAGCCAAACTGCCGAATCAAACCCAGAATCATTGTACATGGCACTTTTGAACCGAACTGAACAGAACCCAACTGGTCAGCTTGGATGTTCGGCTTTAATATGGCATGTCGTTGATAGCACACGGAATGCATGCAAGAAAACTTGATAAAAAAGCACAAATAACAAAAAATGGATACAAGTTGTGTTGCATCGGCACTCGGTACATGACAGTGAACTTACGACATATGGCCCCGCATCACATGATGGTTGTAAAAAGCATGTCGAGAGAATTCACTAATAATCAACCAAGAACAAGCAATGTACCGCATTTCCGATGCACTACTATTCTAAATTCTCATGACATCCGATTGTGCTTATGTATATTCAGATTTGGCATTATGTTTGCCAATCTCCGATAGCCACACCCTTATGTTCCATATTAGGCCAATGATGTCATAAATGGCCGTGCAAAACAAATTTTGATCGGATCCTAATCACAGTCGAACTTGTGCTCGATCGATGGCAACTCCAGATGGAAAACTGTTTTTGCCAGGTGGGCGGGTGCAGCACTCCAGTGCATGACAAGATTTGGTTCACGGGGTGGCCTTACTTGCCTTTCGTTTGATCATGCTTGATCAAAATCGTAGGGTGAATACGTTGTAATGGGATTTTGTCAGATCTCTAAAGTTGTTTACAAATCTCAAATAACAAAATGCCATTATCTGTTTGAAAAAGACTGATGGAAAATCACCCCTTTGGCTACGTGGGTGCCATCCTGTGAAAGAACGCTGACTTGATACCAAGGTTCTTTGAATATATTGAAAACCATAGTTTGGTAGTTGAATCCGTTTCATGAAAATAACCAAAACACAATTCGCTCAAAAAATAATTTGATCTCGTATCCTGTAAAGGAGGGAACTCCCATTTAAGCACGGCGTTTTTTTTTTTTTAACATATCCTACAATTGTTTTGTTGAGTCAAGCGTGGACAAAACACTACCGCATTTGGTTGGCAAAACACGGACTGTGTCCAAACCGAATCCAAACCGAACATTGGTACCAACTTGCAGCACTAACAACAAGCTGGGCAAAATTTCTTTAACACAGGCATCAGAAAATGAATTTAAAAGCACTGGGCTAAATTTCATGGATGTTAAGGGCAGAGAAGTGTGAGGCTCATGCGAGGGGAGGACAGAAGGAAATTACAGAAGGAAAACAGCTTGTAAGATTAATCACAGGATCAACAGCAACCATGCAACCAGCAACCACCAACAATCATGTCTACAGCACAAGCCAAGAAAAGAAACAAAGGGGTTAAACTGAATGGTGGTCATAAAATGAGATCCAATCTTTGTCCCTTCGAAGTAATCCTAACTTTAACTATGCCTCATCTGAAAAAAAGTTTCCAAAAAATCCATGCATTTACTCCTGAGAATCGCTTAGGCCTGTTACGATAAAAAGCCTCTTCTAAGGAATCGAGGTTAGTATGGCAAAAAGGCACTTACATGCTAATTTAAGTAGGAGAATCCAGACCTGTTGCTGCACCATGTGTGTTTTTATTTGCAGCATTGATTTTGCTATGTCTTGCAGAACCACACTGCCAATCAATCGCTGTGGTTACTGCTCGTTAGATGATAGTCCTTGCTGTAATGTGCAGCTGCAGATATTAGCTTGGGAGTTTTAACAAGAAGTATATTTATACTGCCCTGTTTGCTACCGGTACATTGCTCTATGCAGGAGCAAATCCGTTAGAATTGCAACAAATTACAAGAATGTATGTATACTCTTGATCAGACGAGCACTATACATGCACATGTAGTCTAGCATCATGTGATTATTTCAAGATGGCAGAGCTAATTTCTTTCTGTGTAGAATCTGTTAATTTTGTGCTTTCACAGGGGATTTTCCCATTTTATTTGGCCATAAAGAACACTTTACTTTTAATGACTGTTTCCTGACATTTGCTTTACTTTTCAAAATGCGTGATGAATCTCTGTTGAACTAAGCAGAATACAGAAAATTATTACTTAGAAGTGGCCCGAATGCCAAGTTTTACAACAGAAATAACAATAAACTAATACTGTGCATGTCAAATACAAGCATCGTTTGTATACATGTAGCACTGCACTACTGAATGCTCCTCACAAGTCAGTTCAATAACACAGTAACAAGTAACAGCCGATGACCCCAGAATGAATGTTTCCATCACAGGTCATTCAAACACTGCATAGCTTGTCTTGGGAATGGATGACTAGTGACTGATATGCAAGGAATTGGAGAACTCCGCTCCAATCCAATGGTGCTCAGCAGTAAACTTGGTAAACAAAAAATAACCTGTTACAGCACTGTCTGGGCCCAACAAGATCGAGAAAAGAGTCCTTGATTTCTGAAAGAACAGAAGATAAGAAGATGGCCTGCTACAAAAAAGATTTTCAATTGAGATGTCAGTAATCCAGGAAACAGTATTGGCAGAGTGAACATGTACCATCCAGAACACAAGCACCTGAGACATCAGCTCCAACTCTGTGACTGGCTTTGTTTCCTACTAAAGAGATTCAGCCAAGAAGACTTCTGGGCAAATTCTCTTAGCTGGTTGGTATCGGTAGCATGATTCATGAAGGAATGCAGAAAGCACTGAGCATCTTGCACTGACACTGCTACATTAAGGCTGGGGCTATCACTACGGCCTTACTTCAGAGAGAGATTGAATCTAAAAACTCCAAAACACTGAAAGACTGGTGTCTATCACAGTTTACTATTATAGACATACCTGATATGTCAGGATTCCAGCTGTCAGACAACACTGTTGCCAAATGGCAAATATTCATGAACTCTGCCTACAGTCCTAACACTGGGCAAGCAAACAGTTGTATTTCGTACTGCACAAAAAAGTTGGGTGGCTCTAACAATGTGAGTTTAGGTGAAATATCAGGTGAATTATTTAAAATTTGCCAGGTCACTTACAATGTAAATGTATAGAAAAAGTACTGTGCCAGCTACTGTACAAAGTTCTAAAACTGCTTTCCGATGGTTGTTCTACACAAAAGCTGGCATAAAACTACATCTTTTGGTGGGGGTTTCCTGAGTGTGTGCAGTGATACAGTATATTCCCTTGATGCAAAGATGCCTGGTCAATGTCATGAAAGAAGACGGTATCAAGTCTAGGTGAAGTCCACAGGCCTACCCAAAAATATTCCTAGCCTGTACATGTATTTCACACAGTGCATCAAGCACACAAAAGATGAAGTAGTACATTTTGTGATACATTTATCTGAATGTAGTGCTTTATCAGCCACATACAATATGCAGGTGTGCTCTTACAGTTTGTATACAACATTTACAGGGCAGGAGGTTTGCTTGAAATTTCTCAACAGATCTGCTGGATGTGCCAAACCCAGACTCACTTCAGGTTCTTGATAATATTCTGTCACTGGTAGAGTTTAACAAGCCTTTCCCGAGTTATATTTGAATAAAATCAGGTACATGTACACTGAGTTCTTTAAATTCATGTGAATATAACAATTGGAATTCTCCATACCAAAGTCACTGTTGCTATACCTTGTGATTCGGGGCAAGGTTTTCCTTAGTTACATAAGAGACGCCTTGCAACAATACACTGTTCTCAATGGATAAGAACGGCACAAAGGAACTAGTCCAATCCAAAGATGGTGGTCGCTATGCAAAAGCTTGCCCCTGAATCATGAGGTATAGCAACAGTGTCTTTAGTCTGGGGAATTCAAATTGTTACGCTTCTATGCAATGAGATAACACAGTGTACCAGATTTCATTCAAATTTAACTCGCAAGTGGTTTATTGCATTGGTGAGGTGTTAATGTGCATATGTCATGGGAATATTGATCCAGAACAGTCTTGGGTCAAGACTACTCTAGCATGTCTAGTCAACAAGTGCACTTGCAACAGGGTCCTGATTTTTTTATCCCAAGTTTCTCAGAAAATGCAAAGTGTATCATGTGAATTAATTTACAATTTTAAGATGGGAAAGTGGAAAAGGTGAAATAAAAAGTGCACAAAGATTTGAGGCTGGCATCCATACACATTCAGTAACTTCGGCAGTGATGGAAATTGCTGGATTCGCAAAATGTGATACATTTTATGCAAAAAGCGAGACAAACATGAAACTGATGTGCAATTTTTGCAAATGAAAATGTAAAAAAAAAAAGATGCACAACAACGGCCATACACGCTGCCCCACCAGCTATAATCACTGTGCACGCGGCAAGCTCATTTGGTGGAATTATATAGCATGTGTAGTTCAGTATAGTACGGTACGAGTGCACACATATACATTCAATGCGCGATAAGTGGCGCTATGAACTACACGTTGGTACACACACCCCAAGCGCGATAGCAGCTTCGCATACACATTCATAAGTACGTGTTAACTTCTGTCATTTCGTGGTGATCAAAGTGTTGTCTGAAAGGAAAACATGCAAAGTTTGGTTAAGATTGGATTAGGGAATATTGAATTATGGGACAGTAAAGTTTGAAAATTTTTTTTCATGTTCCTATTGGAATGTCTTCCAAGTGACCCATTTTCGGTAATAAGAATAACAATAATTATACACGCATTAAAGTAAAGGTGTCCACCAGCATTGGTGCTCAGCTCAACATTCTAGCTATCTCTGCTCATCTCATAGCATTCCTCGTAAGTATCTGCGCCCCCTGGGGAGTGACCAGCTTGTTACTGGTGCAAACAGCAAATCAAATAAAACAAACTCCTCTGCTCTTGGAGCTTAAGGGCAAGTACCCATTTATACTCTTGGGTGAAGCGAGGCAAATAGGGTAAAGTGACTTGCTCAAGGTCACAGCATATGAGCAAATGCTGGATTCAAACCCCAGACCCTATGGATTGGGAGTTACAAACCATAACCTCCAAACCACACACCTTTTTCAACAGAGACAATATTTCATTCAAATGCAACTGAGTGAACTTTTATGTTTCTTGGCATGGGACTCACCCAGAACTATGACTTGGATGGAGAAGGACACAGACAAGCCAAAGGCGTCGCTCACTGTGTAGACTATAATGTTCTCCCCTATAGGTAGCATGGTGTTATTGGCAGGTGTGGTGGAGACTCTCACAATCTCTCCAGAATTGTCCATCAGGTTAGTGGGTAGTGGTAAAACGGCAATGGCAAAACTTACTCCAGGGCCTGCTGGGAGCGAGGTATTTGCTGGTCTTGTGAATGTTGGCTTTTCCCCATCTGGTTCCACCATTTTTTGTTCAAGTAAGAGACAAAAAAATAGAATTACCATCAGGAGAACAGTCTTCGGATTCTATAGACAAATTTGAGAACTTTTTGGAAGCCAAGAGAAATTTTTTCAATTAAAAATAAATCTGAAGAAGAAAAATCACCAGGAGCTGTGCCCATTCTGTCTGAGCTTTTTTCTCAAGCAATTGGCTAGGCTTAATAAATTTCACTCAGCAAAAACTATCATAAGCCAAAATCATCAACAAAATAGCTGACCACAAAATTAAATGAAACGGATTCAGATACCAGTTTAGCTTCCAAAAAAAAATACATTTTAGACAAAATTTCCGGAGTCTGAGATGCAATTTTGCTATAATTTTTGGGGTCAGGTGTCTGTTTTGTCAGATGAAATCACACAACATCTCTTCGACAACTTTCTGCATCTTGACAATTTGCATGCGATTAGCAATCCTTATGACCACATGGAAACTGTAGGCTTCATGGGCCCTCTCATAATTATGCTACAATATAATCAAACTGTACAAAGACTGGGAAGAGGTTTGTGGTTTCATTCAAATGCTTCCAGTCAGAACGGCTAGCTTTGCCTGAGATAAAAGCAGCGACACTCAGACAACTCCACTCACCTCTGATCATGACGGTTACATCGCATGATGCCGTATTCCCACTGTCGTCAGCAACCGTGTATGTCACAGTATGGTTGCCAATACGAAGGACAGGAGACCCAGGTGGATTGGTAGTAACTGTCAATGATGTCACAGAGTTGTCACTTGTTGTAGGGGCAGGTAGAATCACAGTGGCATCGGGTCGTCCACGGTCAGTATTTCTAATCAAGTCATCTGGGCACATGATACTGGGATCCTGTGAATCTGTTTGAGAAATAGGAAACAAATGGATTAACATGTGACAATAGCTGACGAAATTCACCCAATTAAGAAATACAACTTCTAGGGTGAGGGCACAATATAAGCTGCCTTGCAGAAAAATTTACTCAATCAATTTATGTCTTTAGCCCAAATCTGCAACAAACCAATAATTAGCCTTGAACACTGCACAAGTGTTTTTGATAGTAATCTGTTCATTTTGCTTTGCAAATGTTTCCCTTGAAAGTGAATGTCTGCTTCAGCAGCTCCAGAAAATTTGCTTGCTCTGGTTCCTGCCTTCTCTATCTGACATTAATATGAAAATGGATGGGCCCGTTGCCAGCCTACTTTGCCTTCACTTGTAGGTAGAGGCTGTGTCAGAAATGAATGTTAATAGCAATCTTGGTTTAAGCAATTCTTCGTGGTTACAAAAGAGGCAAAAGCCATATGCCACATCTGCAAGATACCCCCTTCCGTTAAAGCATTGTCAGCTCGGAACAAGCCACTTGCAAGTGTCCTTCAACTGCCAACACCAATAAGTGGTTGTTCGGCAACAAGAACAAAGTTTCTAAATGTGCATCCACTGCCTACTCCTCTTCATGTCAGCCATATTACAAACATATCATTTTTGCAAAAATCAGGTTGTTATCAAGAAGAAACTATTTCTCAGTTATAAATGACACCCGAAAAAAATCCATCTTAGAGCAAAAGAATAAGATAGCAAGAAATTTAATATACAGAGGAACAAAGCAATGTTTCACTGGAATTTACCATTTAGCGGCAGAACTGCAGTACTTGCCACCCCTGAGGGGGGCCACTGCAAATGACCAGTGATAACATTACCATGGTTACCGGATGCATCTACCCTAGGCCTATGGTGTAAATGTGTGACGTTATCAAGCTAGAGAATGCGGCCCACAACTTAGTGACCCTTGATGCTTGTCACCATAACACCGTCGTGCATTCAATGTGCCAATGTTTTTTCCCTCAAGTTCCTCCATTCCATAAAATTTTTGCCAAACTGCAGCTTCTATCCCTTGATCTTGTTGTCGACAACCAATGAAACCTTCCATCCGAAGTGCCACATGCATTTCTGCATACACTGTTCTACAGACTTGTTTTCAACAAAGAAAAACTGAAAATAAAAACTCCTGTATCTGGAAAATTTCTAGAGGCAAATCTGAAGCCTGAATTCTAGTAGCCTGGAGTCACTTACCTAGCACCTCCACTTGGAAACTACACTGGGCAGAGTTACCCTCTACATCCATGGCTGTGTAAATCACCTGAGTCAACAAATGAAATTCAACAAATGTTAACATTTCATTCTTCACAGATTAAAAAGAAAAATGCTTGCAGCAATGTTAACATGCTGTGCACAGCTACAAAGGTAGCTTATTCATATACATGTACGTACCTTGAACAAAAACAGATTTTCATGTTTCAACTACATGTATCTATTCTGCGCATACATGTTTCTGAATCATTTACAATACATTTTCCAGTGATCTAATCGAGTCTATCGCAAGTCCTTTCACAAGTTAAGCCACGTATCCTTTCTCAATGACAAAGACAATGACTTGTGATGAACTTGCAGGGACCTGAGATGGACCAGGGATGCCAAGTCATTTTCTCGTCCAGAGACTGAAACTAAGGCCAGATATTAGTCCAACCTTTCATACACAAAAGCTTGAAATCAGGCTTTTGAAAACACTACTGTGGTCTACACAGTACAGATGTGTGTGACATTGGAGTTCCATTCTAATCAATGAATAGAAGTTGCTTCTACAAGCATGAGATCTAATTATAATTGAGTCAATTTGATCACACTGTTCAGAAGGATGCCAAGGGGATTTCTGCAATCTTCACTATGTCTTCAGCTTCAGGATTCTTTGTGATAAAATCAGTTCAGTGAGTTGGGAATCTCTGGCTCAATGTGATCTTTAGAAACATCAAGTTGTGTCATGCATGCACGGTCAGAGTTTGGTATGTTTTCATTTGACTCAGACCATGTAGCTCAAAATGTCAGCAAAAGACACAACCAAAGCCATGATTTGGAAAAAGGACACCGTAGCTTAAGTGTTTGGATAAGGTCACATCAAAACTGATATATTTTAGACACTGGGCTCCTTTGACTTCGACTAAAAATGCACAAAATAAGTTTGTGTACAGAATTCAAAGTTGGGAGAAGTTAACTGTGACCTACAGCATCGAGTTCTGGAGTATAATCCTGGGAAAACTTTGTGTCAAGTTAGCCAGACACACACTTTTGGATAATTCTTAAATGATGAACCCATAAGACAGTTGCACTTCAAAGTGTTGAGTTGGTGAAATCTCTTTTCTTCATTTCCTTTTCCAAATCTTAAACTTCATCTTTCCTCTGCACCCACTAAAATCCAACTGACTACTTTTCTATAGAGAACAGAAAGTAACCCTTCCATAATATTATTCTCGAATTACTTTAGCACACACACATGTACCTATGTACACAGCTTCCCTCATGCCGCGCATACTTATAGTTACTTTTCCATCACTGAAACTATGTGGTAGTTTGTACTCCAAAGATGTATTGCACATCTTCCTGAAACAAACCTGGTACAGCTTGGTGGTCAATACATCTGTATTGTTAATGTTTGTGAGTTCAAATCCCAACAAAGTAAGTTTGTAAATGTTGTTCTTCCTTACAAATGCCCAGACTACAGGACAAGAGTGCTCACATTGAGGAGGAGTTAACACAAATATCAAAATACGTCTACACAAAATTGAAAATAACTTCATCATAAATATTTTTGTTGTTTGATTTGTAAAATTTTTAAAAGGCAGATGGCTAGTTACAAGACCAAATTATTGACCGTTTACTCTACTGACCTGGTAGCTACCAATTTCATACTGACGGTCAGGTTGTGTGTTGGCATTGATCGTGGGGATTTGTAGAGAGTTGTCAGTGGCGTTTGGTGGTATCCAGGTCACAAATGCACTAGCAGAGTCTTGGGTGGCATTGACAACAATATCTGATGGGCAGCTGACAAACTCTGGTGGTAACGTATCTATATCGAGAGGAAGTACAAGGAAAGGAGAGATAAAGACTTATCTGCCAACCAGGAGTAAACGCCATACTGGTGCACAGCTTGTACCCCAGGGTAAAATTGCCCTTTCTTTGGACAAATAAGGTATTACAACTTGCCTAAATGCTTGTGTGAGTTTTAGGATAGGTGCAATACGTGTGTAGGCGTGGCACCTCTCTGACAACTTTTCACTAGTTCATGCTACAGGTTCACTAAAGAGAAATGATTTTCTGCTAAGTAACCTGGGAGTGTGTAAAGATATGCTCAGAATTTCTATGCACAGTTGTGGGCATCATATACATGAATGCTTTGGCAGTTTCTGATGGTTTTTGTACAAAGTCAGAGGGTCTGAGGGAGGCTGACCGTGCATGGTACCCTGACTGAGTCTGTGGTTAAAGCAAGTACATGTACTGCTTTGCGGCATAACCTCTGAGTACAGAAAAGATGAAGAGCTACAGAGAGAAATGCAGGGAAAATCTCTTCCAAATGATTCTCCGGTGAATACATATGCAATCTTCTCATTTTAGAAATGTTGAGATTTTTAGCTGAAAATAATATCACACTTGGAAACAGTAACACATTACTGTGAAATTAAACAGTCTACAAGAGATTAAAGGCCACTAGAGCACTGCACTGTACTGCACTGTAATGCAAAACAAATGCAAGATTGTTTCACCAAATGAAATAGTCATGTCGTGGATTTGCAAAAGTTTATTTCAACTTCCTGCAAATGTTTTATGATATCAAATTTGTTCCGCTTCTGCGGGTGCCCGAAGAATGAACTGGCCTTCAGAAGAACAGATTTCACTTCCTCACCATTGAATCGAATCATGACCATGAACATGCAGCTCCCAGGGTTCCCAGCAGCATCTGTGGCCATGCAGTTCACTGGCGTGTTTCCAAACGGGAAGGCAGAACCACTGGCTGGAGTACAAATGGCCACCAGCTGGCCCAGACTGTTATCCCTCACCAGTGGGGCAGACCAGGTTGCCCGCGCCATGCCAACCAAGGGGTCATTGGTGAATGCAACAATGCCAGCAGGGCAGGTAACCCGAGGTTTTTCACGATCTGGTGTACATGAAATCAGATAGAACAGGGACTGATTCTTTCTACTGGATGCTGTTAAAACTGCTTTTTGCTAAGACAAAGCAAAACAACCCCCCCCCAAAAAATGTGCTGTTTGAATGGACAATCCGTTGCCACTGTATTACAATCCCCTCCAAGCCGAACAAAAGAGGACTTTTTTTGGTACTCACTGCATAGGTATATGCGGATTTGATGCAGAGCACGCTGAGAACACGTAACTAATTTATTCTGGCAGGTACGGTCTTTGCATACATGCAGAACACGTGTAAGAACCCGCTTGTAACAACCTGTCTGTTTTTCGTTGATTGGGGGTGCACTTCGGCTCGGGGCTGATAACAGGCCCAAAACATAATGATGTCTCACTTTGTTTAGAAGTCCACTTTCCTGGGGAGGTCAATGAATCAGGTCCCGGCACAATCCCATTGGAAAGAACATGCGCATACAGAGCTTAGCATCATTATGTTAAAGGTCTATGTACAAGCTAGCTTATTAAAAACCCCACTGAGGGCAAAAATGCTGGCTTTCAGGAAAATGTGTGCGAATTTGTCAACCAATACCTTCCACTACAATACTGAAAGAGCATCTGTTCTCGTTGTTGGCTTCGTCATGGATGACAATGGTAACCACGTGTGGACCGACGTGGAACTGGTCCCCTGACTGGTCGGTCTGCTGCCGCACGGTCACAATGCCAGCATTCTCAGTGATGGTAGGCGGGTCCCAGAAAACTCGAGCCGAGATGGACAGAGGGTCTGTTGGCACAGTTCTGTTGGCTGGACACTGGATGGACGGGGGCTCGTTATCTTGAACAGCCAAAAAAAGCAAAATAAAACAGCAATATATATCAGAAGCATGACTTATTCCATTAAGTCAATGTAGCACTCAAAACTACACGGCTTATTACGCCTGTACTGCCAAAACCCACTGAGGCAAAAAGATCTTCACTGTCAAAGGAGCCAGCTTTCACAAAACAACAACAACAACAATCACAGCCAATTATGGGTTTATGTGTTAGTTATAACAGCATGATATGCAAGGGAGTTGGTTTACCGACAACGGTGACCTGAAAAGAGCATGATCCTGTATTACTGGCAGTGTCAGTCACGGTGTACTGAACCCTCTGGAAGCCCACGGGGAACCGAGTGTTTGGCTGCACAGTTGACATCATCTGTACTTGGCCTTCTGTCTCGCTGAGAACCATGGGTGGATCCCAGGTGACGATGGCATATGCCTCACCCTGCTGTGTATTAGTGTTGATGTCATCCGGACACCTCACCAAGAGAGTTCTAGGTGGGGGTGCAACTATTTTTTTTAAATACGGAAACATAAGACAGATACAGTTAATACGTGAAACGTGACACAACACATGTACAACGTGTACGTGATCCAATCTCCCAAAACAATTAAAAGTCAACACAGTCACTTTGGAGTTAAAGGCATTTGAAGAAATCTTGTACAAACTACATGTAAATCAAGATTTTTCATCAGGATGCAAAACTAAGTTTGGCAATAATGAAAAGAGCCAAGTTGGCTTTATGTGATGCTAAGTTAACAGAAAAATGAAAGTAAGAATCATTTTGTGGTATCCGGCTGCATATCTGTTTCTCGACACTCAATACAAAAAGTAGGGAAAATATTGCAAATGAATAAGGTGGAAATACACCGAAATCTTGTGTGTTTCTGGGTATTTATGGGACTGGGTACCCATTTTATGTCAATACCAGGTACCCGGGTACCTTAAAAAATATACAGAACACTTAACAAATGGCACTGCGTGCAGTTCCGGTGGACCATGAGCACGAAACAGGCCTCTTTGTTGGTACATTCAGAACATGATTTTATGAAACGAAATTGTTTGTTCGAAATTTTAACAAAAGTTGCTCCACATAGTTGAACTGTAGTTATGACCGCAGGACTGGGTTTTTCAGTGGCACAGTGATTTTTCAGCAAAATTCTTATTAAAGTTCACATACATTTTATATGTGCAATTTTTTTAACGGGTACCCGGCCCGAAAAAAATGGAACCGGGTTTTGATATTGACGGGCGGGTACCCAGAGACAGGCCTCGAAATCTGTGCTGTACAAGGGTAGTAAACTAAATGGACAGAAAATCGATTTGGAACACATGCCCAGTGGATACTTTGCCTTCTTACCTGTGTTTGGAATTACAGGATCAGGTACTTGAGGAACTGGAGGTTGTGTTGTTGCTAAAAGGGAGAAAAACAGAATGTATGAGTACACAAACAGTCTGCATCTCTTTAGGTCTAAACTTTGGACATTTCCTGTTCAGACCACTACATTCTTCCTGTTCACCTCAAGATGTCTTTGACTGCCAGAGCTGGTACTGTCCCTGCAAAGAGGTCTGCCATTGAAACGATGTGAATATTACCTTTTCTCTCAAAACTTTCGGCCCAAAATACACATAATACCATCTGATGGTTTACTGAGAGTATACATGTATACTGGTACATGTATATCAAAAACTTTTAAAGGTCATTCAAAAATAATGCAAGTGGGTAGGAAAAATTATTTTATTTGTATATGTGTTTGTTGTTTTTATGTTAACATTTTTTTCTTTGGGAATGCTTTCAGGAGGGTCTTCGAAGATGTTTGAGTTCACATTTGGCCTTAAGCAAATCAAAACTATTTATGGGTATAAAGATTAACCATTAACGTGGTTTTCCCCTTGACCATATTTGAATTTGCAACCCAATACACGAAGTCATTGCACCCCCATGCACAGGTATTGCCATATATCACAACACTGTTGTGTACAAAACTCAATTCCAAAGCCAAACTCGAACAAAATATTTGCGTATCAGAGGGCTTCTACGTACAATAGAACAGCAACATAAATGGACCAAAGGCACATAGTTTGCCTGGGTACATATATCAAGTAGTCAGACCTTATCAACGACTGCGCTAAAATATTTCATAGTAAACTGTGCACTTCATATGCCAGCACACATTTTCCTTGCCTCGAGGACTGAACTGTTGTACTGTTTGAAAGAAAGCTGTTTGTGACCACATGTACTAATGTACATGTACCTGTGGTTTTCGTTATTAAATCTGACACACAGTATTTTTTTTCACTTAACTGAGGAAGCTTCACGGGGAAATTTCTCAATGCTGAAGTATGTGCTCACTCAAGCTAGTATAACAGAATATCAAAAGCAAGCCAACATGTGGCATGTAAATTTACTTTTCAAAAGCCTTCATGGTCTAATGGCCTGGCTTTCAATTGCCATGCCAGAGATTTTGGCAGATTACAAAACTCTGGGAGTTGGCAAGGATGTTTGTGCAGGCTAGGGGAATTACATCTGCAGAAAAAAGGGTATATTGGCTTAATATGAAACTCTGGTAGTTGCGAAGTTGTTTGTACATATACATAAGTAAAAACTAAAATCACAGTGACTTACATGAACCTGTAGGAGTTTCGACTGTACTGGAATCTGTGGAAGAGAAGAGATGTTTTGTCTCTTAAACCCTGAAAATTTTCTGCATTACAGAGATGCCTTGTGATCATTTTGACACAGGTTTATGACATTTGGATACTGTTCTCACAAAATGTACATGTATGTATTTCTAACAACAGGTAAACCAATGCAAGAACTGTTTCGTTTGACAGCATGAACTATACATGTATATCGCCACAACAAACCTTTGATGAATTGAATCGAATCAAAACTTCCCAGATGTACTGTAAATTTCAAAGCATGTCCTGGAACAGGAGTTGTAATGACCTGAATCAACTCAACTCGAGTCGTGATTTTTGGCATCTCAACTTGGCTCAATTCCTGAGGGACAAGTAACTCGAGTCACTGCAGGCGAGTACAAGTCACCGTTCCTTTCATTGGAAACCAGTTCTTGAGAAACATGGTCAGGATCAGCTCTATGGCAGTCCTAGGCAGGTCAGCCCTACTTGTAAAGCCTAGTTTCCATTTGCTTGAAACGAATGCCAATGACACACAACACGTCAAGGTGCAGATAGTTGGAGAAAAGACGCTGCTTGACGTCATTAAAAAAAAAGAAGAAAAAATAGCATCTGAAACTTGAATAAATAGTTGCACCAAATACCCTTTTCAGATGGCAAATCCACCTCTTGAAGTCAAACTGATACTCCAGTTTGATGTATTTTGTTTATGGTCAGCTATTTTGTTGACAATTGGAGCTGCACCTGTTTATAGTTGTAATCAGAAGATGCATGGATCCAGCATGTGAGTCTGTATCTAGGCCTTCTCTGGCAATTCTACACAGACAGTTTGCAAAATTGAACCTGGTCCAAACTGTCTGAGTTGTTGCTTGCGTTAGTCATGATAGAGTGTTTGCACATTATTATCTATCATTGGGACTGATTGCGATGCTCTCTTTACGTTGATCTGGAAACCAGGCTTAACTTATTGCTTGGAGTTGTAAGGTACTGAGAAACACAGAATAACCTTGACGTATGATGATTGTGACTGAACTTAAAATAAAGGGGGTTTCTGTGCAGTGCAAGTGCTGTCAACTTACTCGGCAAAACGATGCCAAATATCACAGCCAAGGGAATGCCGATGACTGCACCAAGCACAAAGATGGTGATAGCAACAGCCGCAAGGAGCAGTGGGGTAGACAACCCGGCTGCTGGGGCAGCCACAGGGGGACCATACAGTGGGACCCTGCTGGAGGAAGGCTGAAAGACCCTGATAGACAAGACAGAAAATAAGCTCAGGGTTGTGGTTGAGTCCATCGTAAGATCTTTCTCATCCGATTATAAATCTGGTCAAACTTATGAGTGACTCATCTTTTCCGTTCTTCTTTAGCCTCAAAGCATATGATTTTATAATTTTTCATTCTGTATTACTTTATTTTAAATCTTGCGATACTGGTTTGTTGAAGAATGCTATATGAATGAATTTATTATAATTAAGTAAAGCAGGATTTTTTTTAAATCAGTTTCTTGTCTCTGCCCCCTTACTGTACTTATTGCCTGCCCACCTCCTTTTTTTCAAAATTATTTGTCTTATTTTGGTTAAATTTGCAATGTATGTTGACCTGTTCCTGACAACATACATATAATGTTGTTACAAATGCAAGTTTTTTAAAACCACTTAAAGTAGGATGTGCTAAAAACACAAGGGGCTAAAGCATCCAGGGTCAGGTTGGCTGACATTTCAACATGCCAATCCTGCCCCAAAATATTTTGTACACTTTGCACACAGAAGTCTGTGGAGGGGGACGATGAGTGGAATTTGTAGTTGGCTGCTACACGCAGCCTGTTTGGGTATACATTGTACATGTACATGTATCTACATCAAAAGTTGGCCACTCTAAATCTTCCATTGTTTTCCAAAGTCAAAATTTCCGGCCAAAATACATGTCATACCATTTGATGGTTTACTGAGACTGGTACATGTATATCAAAATTTTTTGGAGGTCATTCAATTAATCTAAAAATTAAATGGAAAAGCAAGAGGCTTTCTGTGGTTCCCAAGTTTTGTGGGCAAAACCTTGAGTGCAAAGCTTGGCCATTGACTCAAACAGAAAGAAGCAACTGCATGAAAGTGTCACCCGCGTGGGCAGTTGGCTGAAAAAAATACATCAATCAACTAAGAGGCATTGACTGAAATGACAAGGACAGCCGGGTTGTAAGTGCCACTTATACAAAATATGAAGTTGCCTGTATTCAGACGTACATAAAGTGACCACCGTACAAGGGCAGGTTTACTTTTACGTTTACTTTTGATTAGTCACGGCAGTTGTTACACACATGTGTGCACTTGTTTGAGGTTGATAATTTGCTGTTTCTAATTGATGAGAAGCTATTAATAATGATACAATCTTAATGCATGGACCACTAACAACATTTATGCCTTATGTTCTTTTTGGGGTAATTTTTGTTGGGGGGGTAGTTGTTGGTTTTGTTTTGTTCCTGTTGACAAGATGTTTTTAAATTGGAAAAATTAGCACCTGAGATGATAACAACTCACAGATTCTGTATCATGATTTCCTAGTACTATATCCATGGCAACCAAAGTACTATATCCATGGCAACCAAAGTACTATACCCATAGCAACCAAAGTACCATACCCATAGCAACCAAAGTACATACTATACCCCCTAACAACAAGTAGTATATGCATACAAGTTTACGTGTTGCACATACTGTATTACCAAGTGCTAGCACTACACAGCAGGGTACAAACATTTTGTGAAGCACTTCAGAAAAGTACCAGTAACCTTTCAACAAATTTCATATTAAATAGAAACTTGCACATCACTAAAAGCAACCCGATTCTCTGGAGTGAGGATAAGCTATAAAACAAATACTAACTGCTTCCTCTCATGGTGAAGTAAAACAATCCCCTTTTTCCTTCCCACAATGCCTTTCTAACAATTTGCAAAATCACCAGTGCGGTACTAGTGATAAGGCTTAAAATGACCAATCACATTCATATTTCAGGCTCTAGTGACTGGGTGCCTGTTCAAAAAACTTATACAGGTTTTTCTTTTGAAAACTTCTGAAAATAGATTTGTTATTTCAAATTGTCTCTTTGTATCTATGCATTCATATCTGACTTCATGAGCATGTGTTCAAATATTCTGAAAAAAAGCTGTAAATAGGTTTTTGGGGATTGTAAATTTGGGGACCCAGTTCCTATAACAAAAGGGAGAGTTACATTTCAACATTTGAATTGACCTTAGTAGATGACTGTGACGTCATGCTTAATACCTGTCGGGTTTATGTTGTCAAAAAAGGGTAGGGTTTTGAGTTTTTAGGAAAATTTTGAGGGGAAAACTGTGTTTTAACATATGACAGATGGTGAATTCAAATTTGCATGGTTAATTTATCAGTAAAAAAAGTCACTTTTCAGTGCTCACAATTTACAATTTGAAATTTCCAAAAAACTGGGTCAGCGCAATGAAGAGAGTGCCTTTCTTTTTTTGGGGGGGGGAACTTACCAGTTTTGCAAGATTAAAATGTCAAAAATTGGGGGGTCCCCAAGTACAGGCCTACAATCCCTGGTTTTGGACTGGTACACTATAGAATGCATTGCTTGTTTGCCATCCAAACCCATTATGCCGTGTCAAAAAAGGACTGCCTGATTTGTTTGCAAGGCATAATCCAACGTAGAATCATTGAAATCTCCATAGCAGAATATATAGAACTACCCATACGACCAGACTACAGAATTCACCCGCAGAGCACACCCCCAATCATGCCAATAGGTCTATGTATTTCATTGACTCCATGATAACGGGCGGTCGAAATCTCTCCCCGGTCGAAAGCCCCCGCGCTTACCTTGCTTTAACTCGGCTCATCGTCCACCGCACAGTCCGCACTCCCACGCAGCAATCATGGGAGCGCGGCGGACATTTCACCCCACAGTTCTAGGGTTATTCAGAACACAAGCCAAATTCATTTACGGTAGTCCTAACAAGTGACTTTATACAGTAAACTTTGCTATAAGTTAAAATGTAAACATATACCTCGATCCTCGAAAACCCCGTGGATCACGGTATTCATACACAGGGTCGAGGCTGAAGTCAAGCTCGAAATTATCTCTCTGTTGAGACAACAAACATCAACGATTAGTTAATCATGACATTAGTCAGTGCTTGCACCCTAACATGGGGACGACATGGATGATGGGCCTCTTTTTTTCTTTTCACCATAGACCTGGAGTTGTTTTTCTCCTTCTCGTCTATGTTTCCACCGAACGTAATTTTTCGCCACGTGGTTTTTATTAAAATGTGAAGAAGGCGCGCAATAACATGAACAACATTTCAAGGACAGAGGTGCCAGACTATTTGGCGCCCTTTTGCGATGTAAGCATGTGTATTATTTTCAGATTATCTTCAGGTCTTTAGTAGGTCAGTATGATAAGTACCACAAAGGGGCGCACAGCACTTTATCGCCAACGTCCTTCACTTCACTTTACTTACTTGAATCGGCCTTATTTCTTATTGGCACTACAACTTTCTCAGCTAAGTCGAAAATGATTGTATCTAAATATCTCTGTACATTTTTTAAAAGGCCATCCAAAAAATGGGGACAGATCTAAAGATACCGGTATCTCTTTTTATTATGTTGCATCAATGAACTCTCAATCTCATGAGGGGGGGGGTATTTAGGCCAAATACACCTCATACTCTTTCAAAGATATTTTGTTCAAGGTCGGTCGATATAGTGCATCGTTTTCACAAATACGTGTATTTGACAAAAACAGAAAGCTCGTTACAGATTGGTGATGCAGATTTTCCAATGAGTGCAAGTTCTATGGATAGTTATAGGTACAAGCACCTAACAAAGTCCTCAGTGTCACACAGGTTGGTCACAATAGATTTGAAGCAGAGTGAAGTCTGTGCTCTGCCCCATTTTACATTTATAAATGTACACAAACTAAGTTTATGTATACATGTACAACTCCAGGTAGTTCATTTGCCTTTTGCCCCTCGGAAAAAAATATGCCCTTCTGAGTGGGTACGCCCAGAATTCAGCCAACAGAGGTTGTGTGAGGCTGCCATCTTTTGTTAGACGAGTACCCATGCGTATCTCTGAGGATAAAAACCTCTAGCAAAAATGGCTGCCATGCACAATCACTTTAGTTATGCTTCTGATTTGAAGTTTGTGTGCGCATCAGGTTATTAATCGATTTTCGTATTGATGGTAATGATTATACAAATGACTGCAACATTTTTTAGTTCTCCAAAAGTCCATCGGTCGTATACTGTTTTGATATCCCGTTGTGCGCGTGTGTGTAAGTGCACGTGGGCACGCTAAAAACTCGGACAATAAAACTTTTTATAAGGAAAACAAAAATACAACGTGGACACACCCAACGGGGCTTCTTTGCTTGGGACTGCAACTGATGCATGAATTGAATAAAAAGACGGAAAACTTATTTTGTTAGTTGCCGCCGATTAGTCTCACAGTAAGAAATCTACACGTTGTAAGTATATGACGCTAAAGAGGTATCGCGTGCCATTTTGGTTTAACATAGGCCTCAGATGCCAGGAATAATGGACATCACACTTTACACAACACGGATTTTCTGATAAAAAGCTTTCAGTGTAAAATAGTAAACAGATTTGTAAGTAATATCACGGTCGTTTATAAAGTACATGTACTTAGAAACGTCTTTTCTGAATTCTGAAACCGTCGAGCGGTTTTATACGTGTATTTAAAATCGCCAGATGGTCAACAAATACATTCTTCCGTTTTAACTCGCCGTATTTAAAATCGCCAGATGGTCAACAAATACATTCTTCCGTTTTAACTCGCCGTTACTTTGAGCAAACGGCAGAACATATCATTTCAACCTTTAAGTAGCCAAGTTTCAAGCTTGTAAGCAGTAGCTTAAAGCCGGTGGTTCCAGAGTGGAAAAAAGGAGCAATTATAAAGCAATTAGGACCCTGAGTAAGAAAGATTTGGACGGTGAAAATGCCACATGGGACAAGAATTCTATTCTACAATCGTCATAATAAACAAAACCATGGTTATTTCCCCCCTATGTTATGGTTGATCTACAGGCAAAACTACAAATGGCCCCTTCAGTAGTCGAGGCCTGAAGTTACCCAAACCTTGAATTACTACGGGCGTATTGGCATCAAGTTCACTTCCCTTTTATATCCCGATCCCAAGCCACTTCACCACATAACGAGTTTATTCTCTGCAAGTTTGTCTACACCCTTAGATCTTTCTTTGCACAAAATATCTAGCCGGGGAGGGGGCATTTTTTTTTAGAAATGTTCATAGTCATACTCAGCAGAAAGGTTTTGTTTAAAGCAAAAAGGTGACAACTTAGATTATGTTCAACGCCAGCGGTAAGGTGAATCTCTTATACGTACACAGGAGTGCACGACGGCGCGGGTCAGGAAGGGGACTTGACAATTAAAGTATGCTGATCATTTTACTCCATCAAATATGCAAACAGGAGCCGAAGGTATACATGTATTGCGCTGTCTATATTATGCTGTCGCCGTGCAAGTTGCGTTTACAAACGAAATTAAACTTGTACCCCTACCTTAGTCACCATGTTGGAAGAGCGTCACCTTCCCCGTGAACTCGTCTCAAACTAAATTTACCAATGCGAATCGGTGAACACACCCCAATGCCAACTGTTTCCGCTCCCAAGTTACACAATAGGTGCCCACAATGCCCCTTACTCGTAAAAGCAAACCGGTACAATATTAGGATCACGGACAACGATGGGTGATGGATGAATTTTCTCGGGTTAAATGGATTTTGCTTTGACGTTTGTGACGTCAGCTCAACCGATTACAATGGTCAGTGACAGCATTCTTCGCTGAGAATTTTGCATACAGCCAACGAAAGTCGTGTTTTTTATACGAGTCGACAGTCATACCACAAAAAGTCCAAGTATACTGGAATGGAGCGACGAGGCAGATGTGTCGGAGTTTGCTACACAAATTCTTTCCGAGTGCATAGTTACATTTCCCGGTGTTGTTTGGTAAATGAACTTGGTCTTTCCAGTGCTCGTTCCTTTCTATCGCTGGTATGAACAAATTTTACATAAAACATCACCAACAGGAGCCTGACTCTCCAAATCAACCCCGATTTTAATGATTTTATAAGTGAAATGGCTATTAAAGTCATTAGCCAGGTCACTTTCCGAAGAACAAGTAGGAAACTCATCATTTCTACTTGGCTTCAGCAGAGAATTAACAACGCCATATATTTTCTTTTGATCCCCATAGCAATCGTTAATCTCGCTAGAGTAATAATCCTTACAGGCCTGAAAGACCACATTTGTTTTCTTATTTCTGAAATACTGGAACACATCTCTGCTAGACGTTGTACAGTGTCTTCGCCAGAGCCTTTCAGCACACCTCCTTAATTGCCTGTGTCTTGTAATTTCATCACCTCCGCCCCCACTTTAAAGACGCCACAGCCCCATATTCAATGTAACAGAATAGTAGGCTCGATTATACTTTGCTGTGGCCAGAAATCGCATGGGAAATGAGACTAGCCGTAAGCTGGTGGGTCCGCGTACGTTTCGTTCATTCGTTTTTCGATTTGAGAACGAACATCAAACAACCAAAAAACAAGTTGTTTTCCGATTTTAGATTTGAAAACGAAAATGGAAATCGAAAACTAGTCCTTCCTCATTTTTTTGATGTGAAAATAAAAATGGAAAAAAGGAAAGTATAAATAAAAAAAAGTCTTTTCCCTTTCATTTGAAAATCAAAAATGATAATCACGTTCCTTTTCGTTATTTTTTAAGTGAAAACGAACAACAGCGTAATCTATTGCCCCAAGTATGAAAAATCGTTCCATTTTTCATTGCGTAAGGTAAGAAACGTCTTTGTAAGCCATTAAATCAAACATGGCTGAACTACAGAAATACAAAGAATTCGTTGCTCATAAAGTAAAAGGAGCAACTCACAAGGAAATTTCTTGTCTGCTCAAAGGCAACTTTTATCTTGAGAAGTGCTGAAAGACGTCCATGACACCTCCTCAAAATTTCGAGGGATTAAAATTTAAAACAAGATTGGTTTTGTTTTCGTTTGCAACAGGAAAAACAAGAAACGAATTCTCCGTCTTTTTTCTTCGTTTTTCGTTTGCAAATCAAAAAACGGAAGACGACTTGGGTTTGGTTGTGTGATATTCGTTTTAATTTAAAAAACGAATGAATGAAACGTACACTGGCCCTTGTGGAATCCATGCGCAAACATATTGTGGCCGGCAGTAATTAAGTAATTGGGATGCAGCCATAGCCATTGCAAGGGCGAATCTGGGAAGTGAATGGGCCCATAGGCCCAAGAAGCTAGCTAGATACAGTCTGACGTCACTTCAGTTTAAACAACGCCCACTGCACATAGTGACATGGAGCCGGAAGTTAACGCCCAACTTTAAAGTTCGCCCGCAATCAGTGCTGCGTCTACGTGTACGATGAAGTCACTTACAAACCGGACGGGGACCAAGCCATAAACAGGCTAATGTGCTGATGAGGTCATAAATTATTTACTTGTGTGCACTAGCCTATGAAGCCAGTGAGGGCACATGGTCTGCTGAGTACCCAAATTATAAAAATAAAAAAAAAAACCAGAGAGAGAGTTGTCAGTCGTCATGGAAGTATAGGTCTAGCGCCCTCTAATTTTTGCAACTTGCAGAAGTGTGGTCAAATGGGTAATAATTAATCGTTTTTAGTCATTACATCAAGGGACTGGATGACAAACGAATGAACCAGCTAAGAGGTGAACCGGTAGACCTTTTTTCCCAGAACGTATTCTCTTATCTTATGGGAGCACAAGAAACATTTCGAGAAATACAAATGGCTAGTAAAAATTGTCCTCAAACTTCAGGTTTTATCGGGCGCCAGTTATCAGACTGAAAAAAGTCATTGACTGGTGAACACAGGATACACTTCAAATCCTGATTCAGATTATTTACGACCTCAGACTCGAGTGTATCTGACGTTTGTGGAAACAATTCTGTTCTTTTCTTGGTAGACTCAAACTTTCTGGAAAAATTCCTACTCCACATGCAATACTATGAGAAAAGATGACTTGAGTTTATTTTACTGGTACACTTTTTCAATAGAATGCACTGCTTGTTTGCCACCCAAAAATGCAATGCAATTGGTTTGCAGGCTCTGAAATGCTGTGGTCTTGCCAGTGGCGTATGTAAGTCTTGGGTCCAGGGAGACAAAATGTATTTTCTATTTAAAAAACGACTGTCCAGATTGTTTAATTTGTAAAAGAATCCTCACTCCCAAGGTTAGTGCGGTAGTGCATGTACTGTTTCCAAAATAACGGTGCTTTCAATCGAAAAACAAGCACACAACCGCCCAAAACAAAATACTGTCGAACACAAAACAAGAAGCCCTACATGGTCACATTTATAACGAGGACAGTTTTAGGTCCCAACGCTTTTTCTTTGTTTTCCATTAATATAATACATGTACACGGTAAGTATTATACCGAAGTAATTTGTGAAGTCCCAAGGACGTTGTTCCACCAGTGTTCCACTGTACATGTAGCAACATGCCTCCTGGGGACTGCCTTGGAAAAGCTACTGGTCTTGCTTTGGCAATTTGAACTGAAGAGAAAACGACAACAAACGATGTTTGCATGAAGGCGAGTGAAAACAAGTTTATTTCAGAGTCATCTAATGATTACAGTACGGTGTCAGAAATCTCTTTTTAATTTTTTTTAATTTATTTTTCTTAGGACGCTTAGGTATAGATGAAAGTATTAAGAGGCTTTCCATTCACCTTTTTTTCTCATTAATATCGGGACCAGAAATGCACCATCTACTGACAAACGCAGTGGCCATATTCTCATGTACCCAAGGAAATGCATTTCAACATGTGACTTTAATTTCTTTCATCTTAGATCTACCTCAGTGTTTCACTTCGTAACAAGATACGTAATACAGTACTACAACTTTTATCAATGCTTATGCAGTGACACAGGTGGCTGAAACTTTACCAGTGCAAACGGATGGTTACTTTGGTGCAAAACAAAAATATTACTAAATTCTCCACCCAAAAAAGACAGACAAGCCAAATTCAATCACTTTACAGTGATATTAGAAGAGCTAATTCACTACTTCACAGAAAGATTACTAAACTTTACCCTGTTTTATAATCCTCAAGTTAGGGCACCAAAGGCTTCACAGCCACAACACTCGAAAATACAACTTTGTGTAAATGTTACATTGTACACGTCAAGACACAAAATACATCCACCAATCAGTGACTATCAATGTCTGTTCCATTTCAGAGAAAATGATGACCCAATATTTCAGTGAAGATTTCAGTGTTCCCATAGGCAAAGGAAACTCATCTACCAATAAAACTCGTGTCTTCCAATGGATCTTTTGAAGGGATGGCTCAGTGGCTGATGTACAAAAATAACATGATTTGAAAGCATTCAATAGTAGCTCCCTAAAACATTAGAAGTTGCTAAACTTGATCCCAGAGTGATCTGCCAAAAATTAATCACATCAAATTAGTCTCGCCACGCCTCCTACACATGGCAACTTGTAAAGTGTAGGAAAAATATCTCTGCGTGCCGTCATCTTTTCACAGATAGCTAGGGCAATGTTTGAACACACATACTACCTCCACAACACTTTAACAATTGCTTCACAAAATGTACACACTCGTAGTAAAGTGTCAACAAGGTACACTCAGAACAGTCTACTACAAATGGATTTGACTTGTGCGCAGATCCTTGCACTCACACCCGATAGACAGCTAAAACAGCAACTGGCACATGATGATGCATGGAATATGCACAATTCATCTCTCAATCAGGAATGTGAACGAGGTACAGTCATGAAATTGCTGTGCATATAGGAGTTGCTTTCCGGTCCTGGCAGTGCCTTGATGGCGCCTGCAGAGGGCATGGACTGCTTACCCCATGCTGTGCGGCATTGTGGGGGGCTCTGTGTAGGCCAACACACGCATAAGCAAACTGTGTACATCGCCAGTGTTGCTGAGAGCAATGTGCCAACTGTTGTCTTGAACATTGTGAAGGGCCAGTTATTTTGTTTGACGGCTTCAACAAGACTTTAAGCTGGAAATTTATGAATACAATTACACTTTGTTTCTGTACATTTTTCTTCAGGAATTGGTGATGAATTCTTAAGCGTGATCATGAATAATATGTCTGCCCCTCATTAAACAATTCAATTCATTATTCCATTTACGAGTCACTTCTTCATTGTGCAAATTACATTCAAAATAAAATTCAGAGAATTGTATGTGGGGTTCCCAATGCCTATGGAATGCAATGGGAGGCCACAACCTAGTGCATTGTCACTGGCAAAGGTGAGAGAGCTGGAAGGACTTAGTTTGTGTCGGATGCACACAGTTTCTTGTCGGCTTCCTTGAGGGACAGCCAGATGTTCATCTGCCGGGCACGGATGGTGCTCCAGATGACGTGATCGGTGAGGGACAGCATCTGGGCTGCGCACCAGGCTGCACCGTCAGGTGACAGGACAGTGCTGCAACCGAGACCTGCAGAGAAAACGAACATGGCAATGGAAAGTATGACTTGAGAGTAGACTAGTCCAGCGGGGACGATGAGAAAGATCAGAGTTCAAATCAGTCGCACTGGATAACTTGAGAAAATATTCCAATATTCCCAAATTCTAATCTTTACAAGACTGCACAGTGTTTTACAATGGCGAGACTGTGAAGAGAAAAACAAGGAAATCAATTGATCTGAGGAAAAGTTTGCACACATGCATAAACACTTAAATTGCAAATAACCTACATTTCAATATATACATATAACACCACCACCAAGTGACACGTTATAACGTACTGCTGTGATTCTAAATATCGGACACTTGATGAAAAAGTAACAAATCCAGTCCACACAATATTTTGCTCTATCCAACATACAACTACTGTCGAAAAGAGAAGCTTGCTCAATATAACAGGGCTTAACAGACAAATACAGCATTATGTACTCCACGTGCAGACAAGAGACGGCATGCTATTACAAAGCACCAAAGCTTCTTAGAACGCACCCCTTTCACCCACAAATTCACGCAGGCTTGGTCCTGATTTCCATGGTTCTCAGGACTTTTTTCTCCAACAACAGATTCAAGGACAACCCTTTTTTTTCTCCCCAATTTCAATGGCTTCCCATCACAAGTTTTTCTCACAGGATTTTCCATGACTTTGGGAACCCTGATAAAACTAATTTCACACTAAATGACAGAAACTGGGTCCAAACCTCAACAATGCTGCTTGGTCAAAGAAAGAATAAGTCAACGTTGTGACATTTACCACAAAATTTTTGAACCTGACAAGACAAACCTTGGACCGATGCACAGCTGCAAATCTTCACCATTTCACAGCACGAGTTTCACTTAGCATCTGCCTTTCTGCAAAGTATGATCAAAGCCTAATCTCAACACTTCTTTGAAGAGTCTTACCTGAAGGCAGGCGCAGTGAAGACCAGATGTCCTGGGGTCCCCATTCAGCCTTGACCGGTGGGCAGTTGATGACTGGGAAGGAGGTGTTACCGGACAGGACGGGACCAAGGCCGTTACTGCGACCAGCTACTGCGATGAAGACAGTCGGGGTCCCAGTTGCTGTGATAAGTACCAAAAAAGTTGAGATTTGGATACATTTTTTGTCCTTGAGGGCATAATTAGGAGGAAATAGAGGCTATACTTAATTTCCTCCTAGTTACCAGTACTTCAAAATCAGTGCGTTTTTTTGGAGAGCTTTTGAAGGAATGAGGAAGGGCTCAGCAACTATTATTTACGTACACGTTGTTTATACCCCTTGAAACTTGAAGTACAAATAATGGGCCATTAGGTTCCTAGTTAGTGGTGGTTTTGGCAGATTTAGTACAGTGACTGACAAAAATGCCTATGGAAAGAGCATCTGAACATTGGTTACCATCTCTTCTCTGCATGTCATAATGTATGTGGCGTCTCGGCCCTATATAGCAACAAATGAAATGGCTATAGCCATCATTCAAGACAAGACCTTGGGTTACTATTCTCTGATGCTAAGGTGAGTTGGTACTCAGATTTTTTTAAAAGACAAAGTTCAAAGGAGGATGGAAAAAATAACCAGAAAAAAAAAAGGATTTTCTTTGGTCTAAAAAAAAAATCTCTTGATTGGCAAGTGTTGCAGAGCTCAATTTTTCAAAATTGAGCTCTGCAACCTTGTCCTCACAATGAAACAACAGTGCCAGACATGAAAAATCACTTTGCTTTCGCCTTAAACAAAAGTTCAAAGCAATGACATTTTGGCAGGACAAAAAAAATTGGCACAAATTCTACACATGCCATTTTATACGTGGATGTGGTTGGAATATCTTTGTCAATGACTCATTACAATTCCAAAGTGGTTCACCTTCATACTGGGCCTTAATGTACAATGTTTCGTCTGTCCCCTTGTGGGCGGAGGTGACCCGCAGGTGGCAAGGGAAGCCAAAGCTACGACACAGGTCCCGGATCTTCTCTCCATGGGCTATGTCACTGGGAGAGCCCATCAAGACCACGGCTTGGCCCTTGGGCGGCGGGATGAAGGACTGCAGGAAAGGGAGGAAGGAGAGAAAATTTGTTGATTTGTTGACAAAGAGGTCTGTGGAAGTCAAGCCATGTCCACATGGGGTATTTCTGGCAATGGCTTCAGTTTTCGCTGTACCTGTTAGTGTCTCTTGGTAAACAGCCACAGCCATTAAGAGTGCCTGTTGTGGGCATAGATACACACGGCGTCTTTCAGGGTACCTTTGGCTAGCTGGCTGGAAATGCCAATGCTCTCCATACAAACATGTCACGCACAGAAAGCTGCAGAAACTACTTAGCAAAGACGGGAGCCATTTGAAGGGTACTCGTGAGCTTATCAGGGATTCAGCTCAGGATTTGTAGCTACTCGGCTCTGTTGAAATGTCTATGAGATAATGCTTAAGACATGCATTTCAGGCCAAAACTGAAGTGTTTTGAGGGAGACATTCTGAAGATGCAAAACATTTAGTGAAAATGATTCTTTTCTTCATTTCAATCATTTCCAGATTTGTGGAGGATAAGCATGGAAGTGTGCTGCACAGACCACAACAGCTTTGCTGACTGCAAAATGAAACAGTATTCCTGTGTTGTTTGCTAAAAAAGCTTCTGGGGTCCTTCCAAATACTGAAATAAGTAAGAACCAATGGCACATTCCTTGAATTGTAACTTCTAAGGGGTATCAAGCCCCACGTGAATAAAAAAAAAAAACGTACCAGACGTCACATCAGTCTGACCACGCTCAATGCATGGAAGTTGGCGTACGACTACTGCGACAGGGTTGACCTAACCCAGTGTACTGATTTTCTCAAATGACCTACAACACATTGTATTTTGAGCATGTGCAGTCTGAAAGTCAAATAGGTTCATTCTGTAAAATTCTGTCAAACCTGGCCTATTTTAGAAGATCCAGGATATTTCCGGCAAATTCCTCAACATTATTATGATAGATTCTTACAAAGGGTCAAGGCTAGTCTAATAAGGCAAAAACCGAAGCTTACATCCAGTCGGTCAGCAACCCACTGAAAGTTGCGCTTGACCTGCTGCAGCCCCTCATCAGTCACCTCCTTAAAGTCACGGTACACCTGCTTGTCCTTCATGAGACGACGGTCTCCCTGGGGCCACAGACGCCAGGAATCGCTGTCAATGATGTCCGCCAAAAGGATCTCGCCTGCGAGATAAATGTGGCCAAGAAAGAAACAAAGTTTTCACTGTCTTCCACCAATGCACAAGCTAGTCCGGAGAAATCCACAGTTCCACAATGACATTTTATGGTGAAAAAAAGGCATTTGTGTAGCAAAAGAGATCTTTCAGAGTTACATCTGTTAAGAGGCAATTTCTGACAAGTTTGTGGATCTGGAGTAAAACATTTTGACATCAAAAATTTTAACATACAACTCACAATTCTAAGATATTCTAAAGATCTGTTGTGGTATTCATATAATTTAAAAAGGGGTCACCTGATGTCCATGCATCAATTGTGAACCTTAACTACTTGCTGTCGGGTGGAATTTGAAGTTGCATGACGTAAAACTGGGAGATTTTCAAGATTTTTCGTTTTCAAAATTCTTCAAAAAGTCATAAATTCATTTATGGACATTTACACCCACATAAATGCCTGTCTGGTGGCTACTCTAATCTAACAGGCGACATCTATTGATGCCCGAGTATTTTAGCCAGGCGTTACATAAGTTTCTTTTGTTCCCGAAACTGGCAAAGTGGGTGGCAGGGGCCAGATTAGCAAGCAGCGGTATTGTATCACTCATCGCTGGAGCGCTAGAGTGCTTTTGTCCATGGTGGTAATCTGCTCGCACTGAATGCCACAAACAGTGGTATAATCTTTCAAAACAATGACGGATTTCCTCCTCTAAAAAAAAATGCTAGCAATTCCCAGCAGCTCGGTCTTTTTTTGTTCCAAGTACAGTCTTTTGTTATAAGGCCTAGCTCTTTTGTCCGGTTTCGGGCTCCCAGTTTTCATGTATAAAGCCTATGTGCCCGAAACCTGGCTCCCCGTCAGCATATGGTTAAGAAATCACACCATTCTCACCAGTCTCCGCACTGACTCCAAACTCGATCTTCATGTCAATCAGCGAACAGTCCATTGAGCTCCAGGCCCTCTCCAGGACCTCAAAGACCACTACGGTCATCTTGCTCATAATGTCCACCTCGTGCGGCCCAATGACCACCCCGCCACAGTTCAGCTTGGCCTCAATGATCTGCTCCCTTGACCACTGTGGATCGCCCGCTGCGTCATCCTGCAAACAAGAGGCAAAGACAGTCAATCAACAGGGCTCAGTACATACATGTAGACTGCCAAGAGTGCTCCAAGGTCTAACCACGAGATTAAATGGGATTTTTTTTTTCACAATGCCAGCTTTAAACTTAACACTTGGATTCAGACAGTAATTACAGTCCCACGAGTTGGAGATCTTTATGTCCATTGCAACTCCTGTTTCCTTTGCAGTAAAAAGGACTTGTAAAACATAAGGCCAGAGTTTGAGACACGTTGTTTTGGTTCCCATGTTTGAAACCATCCCTGAGTAAAAAATCAAGCTGCCTGCAAAAATACTGAGGCAGTGCGACAATAGAGGGGGCTGTGGCAGCTCTTGCAGAGAAAAAACAAAAGGCTGATGCATATGCTTGACATCAACTGGAGACTAAAGACTTTAACAAGGGCCTCATGCCTATGAAATCAATTCTGTTCAGAGCAATGTCAGACACCTATAAACTGAGTGAATGCACATTCAGTGACAGTAATAACGTATTAGGTCGTACCCACCTTGTAGAAGAACTCCAACTTGACAGGTGCAAAGCGGTATCCCTCCTCCACCCCAGGGTTACGTTTCAGGAAGGATCCAGTGGCCACTCGCCTGGTCACCCACTCGATGGGCACCATGGCACAGTTGATGGCAGAGAAGCTGGTCTCACTGTTCTTCTTCACAAAGTGGTTCTTGACACCTGTTGCCATGTTGGAATCATGACTTTCAGTGTGTATCAAGCATTCGTGATTCACAATGAAATCAAAGTTCTTCATATTTTAGTTCACTCACAAGCTCTAAGATGGCATGAGTACAGTGAAAGTAGAATGACGTCACGGAAGGTCAATATTAATTTCCACTTTCCTGACACAAATGTCTTTGCAAGTCCTTGACGGCTGATGAATTGGGATGGGATCACTTCCCACACTGTATGCAAACATTGCCAATATTTATGGGCAATTCGCCTTTGGATATATATGCACAAAAGAGCGTTGAATTTGGTACTACTATTCGTGTGAGGACAACATAGCCTTGAGTTGCTCAAACAAACATGCTGCATGAACACTGTTATCGTGCAAATGCGCTACGCAGGGGGTCCCTGCGGCTTGAACTGCATGTCTGGGGCAGTGGAAGTTTGCACTGGTACAATTCTTACCAATCTTGGTCAGGTATTCAAACACTTTGCATGCTGTGTTATTGGAGATGGCCGCCTTGCCTTCCAAGTCGTTGGTCCGCTGGGCATTGTGGGCTGAGATGCGGTCTTTGGACTGCAGCAACACCTGGTTGTTGGGAAGCTCATAGATGATCTTTGTTTTGCCCTCAGCTAGTTTTTTACCTGGAGTAATTTCTGAACACAAAAAAATCAAGTAGTTAAGTACTGAATTATTAAATTCGACAAGAATGTCGTAAGGCATTCGACTGGAAATTACTATCAGTCTGAACAAATGATATTGACAGTCACAATGGGCGATTCATAATTCAGTGCGCCACCAAAAGGTTGTCATGGCCTTTTTTGAAGTGCACCTTGGGACAATGGTTGACAGAGTTCTGTTCATCGCCTGTGCGCAGTACAGGGGAAACTTGAATTGTTCTTCATCTTTGTTAGTCTGGGATGAAGATTTGAATTTTTTTTGAGTATTGGTGTTAATCAAAGCGGTGGTCTTTTGAGAGGTAAGGGACGCCCAACATTTGCAAAATCTCCTCAAATCATCAATCGATGCAAATTGCGATGAAGAAGCACAAGGTTTATTGATCACAGTAAAGATCTGTGACATGACTGCAGTTTTAAGAAATGAGAAACAAGGTGAGGTCTCAACACTGCGTGAAGCACCTTATTACAGTAACGACCCCAAAAAAGCCATCCGTACACTTCAGAAAAGATGGCACATGCTCGGTGAGTAAAAACTGGGTAGCCTGAACAGCATGACTTCAGACCCACAGCTGAATATGGCAGCCCTTTCAGTACTTTTGGGGCAAGCTCAGTCCATATTTGCCTAAAAATTCCAGGATTAAATGGCTGAAGTACAGAAAATAATTTTTAGGGACTCATTTTCAAGGGACCTTAGCAGCAGCAACTTTCCACAAACACATGTACAGCAAATGACATCATGTGGCTGCCTACATGTATACAGGAATACTTCAGTGCGGTACATGTACATGAGCCACATTTTTAGGCTAAGATTACCACCAATTTTAGTGTTTAAATACATGATAAAAAACTGAAATCTAGGTATTCAAGAGACACCCTGTAAAAGGGCATAAAATTAGCTTTTATATTATAATAAATGTAGGATATTTAGCAGAGACATTTTTGTCACAACATGTCTGATTATCATTTGGCATAAAAATATAAGTATCAGGTCACCGGACAGTAAATTAAAATTTGACATTTTCCGTAAAGCCATACACAGGTGTGGCACAGATGTTTTGTCACAACACATTAGACAATAACTTAGCACAAAAAATACAAGACTAGTAATGGGGAATTTGACTCTACAATTGAAATGCAGGGAAAATATTCAAAAAATAATGGATTCCCCTCCTCCCCCCATTTTTTTTTTAATATTTCACGACAAGAAATATGGGTCACGATCCATCATTGTTATTGTTATGCAGTTTCATTTTTGTGAAAAATCCCATTTCAAACAATATCAGCAGGAAAGAAAAACCACCAACAAGTGTTCTTTTTGCACAAGATGGCACATGTAAATATCGTGAAATGTAGTAATCAGTTCTGTCGCTTGTAAGAGGACATGACCATATTGTTCTCTGATGCCATAAAATACAATAGACATGGTAGAAAAGACAATGTACCATACAGTGCTCTGGCACTATGAATGCATGGCTTTATTGTTCTCTGTACGAGTAAAAATGGAAGTAACCTAGCCAAAAGTAATTTGTAGCACTAGGTCCTTCAGGCTCAGGCTATTACTTAATATTTTGTAGTACTGAGTACTGTAAGTCAAACAATATACTTGGCGGTTAGGGCTAATACCACCACATATCATGCACAAGAAAGTCTCCATGCACAGCATACACTGCATGCAGTCAGCAAGTGGCCAGCTTAGGTAAATGCCATCCCAATACTAGCGCAAATTAACGAAGAAACTCTGAAGATTAACAGACGATTATGCTGACAAAAATTACATCTGATTGGCTGAGGTTGGGGAGGTAACCGTGTGCTGGCTAATAGCTGTTTCAGTGTGTTAATTTTGAGAAATGAAAAGGTTATATCTTGTTTGACGAGGATGAGTACGGACATTCAACAGAATCTTATGTCACTTTTTCAATAAAATTCAGCTGGTTCTCTCTTAGCCAACTGGAAAATGAAAAAAAAAATGACTGATACAAAAATGAAATTTCATTCTGTTTGCCTAAGGGCATAGGTCTTCAACCTTATGTACCTAGGACTGAATGGAAAAGAGTTCCATACACATGATACATGGACATAACTTGCCACTCTGTGAACAGACCCTATGAGACTGGCCTCAAGATTTTTAAGTGTTTTGTAAGTACATGAACATGCGATTTTCACTGCAGTATTTGAGTTCTCAGGACGCATCACTTTTTGATTTCTTATAAACCACAGCAAGGGAATGTAAGCGATGTCTGTATATGGACCAGTTACCCCTACATCATGTACAACCTTGGCATTCTATTTTCAACTTGCGTCCTACATGTACATGTAGTTTTGTTGGTTAAAACACATACGTGTATGGATAGCGTATTTATACCGGAAAGGGGGAGAGAGCTGTTCCTTGTGGTCTAAAAAAAAAGTGTGCAAAATTGGAAAATAAGAAAAATCATGTTTAAAGTACAATCTCTACATTTTCACCATGATGCATTTTATCATGCATGTGAAAACCCTAAAATCCATGAACAAAAATGATCTTTTTAGCAGGAATGCTTTTTAAAAACATTTTATACCTCAAATGTATCATCAAAGGCTCAACCTTTAGTCGGTAGTTGTTTGAAGGCAATTTGTAGGTTTAACTTCAGTTGGGTGTTTTTTGGACCATATTTTTTACTGTGAAGATACATGAAACGGTTTTGCACAACTGCGGCAAGAGCGTTGCATAACCGGTGCCCTGTAACTCTACAAAATTGAGTACCACACCGTGGCATGGCCAGTGCTAGCACTGTCATGACTGTGGTTGGCTGGCCTTGCACATGTGATGAAGTTGTGCTGTGTGCATTGTATTCTGTGTGATACATAAGCACTAACCACACACACACAGCCCTAGGCCTACGTATACATGTACGCTGTTCCGTTTTCTCAACCAACTGCAGGTGATATATGCATGCTTCGGTCCATAGATGAAATAACACAGGCCTACATGTACATTCGAATGTTGATGGTGCTACTTTCCCTCCCCCCAGTATTTGTACATGTAACGTTAGGTCCCAACATGTGCCAACTTGTCATGCTAGTCTTAAGCCTGCTGTTCATGTTTGTTGGACATGCACAATAGATCTTCATGTACATGACCCAGTAGTACATGTAGGCCTAACCTGCGTAACTGTAGTCGCCAGGTCCCTAATTTTGCCTCCTACTGTCAAGTCTGATTCGTATTCACAGTAAAGGCAAAAATAAGGGACCTAGCGATTATACAGTCACACACGTTATGCCTATCTCAATGGATGTCGGACAATTCGACTTCAGACAACTCGACCGTTGAGATAACTCAACTGTTAAAAAACTCGACCGTTTGCCAAGTCGTCCATTAAGACAACTTGACTTTGACAGAGAGACAACTTGACCAGTACACATATTTACAGACATTCTCCTAGTTCCAGATCGTGAAAATTATTCAGATTGCAGCTACAAAAAATCCTCAAATTCCAGCGAAACGTGGTCAGTCGTTCACCTTGTGTGATAGAGATACCAAATTAATTTCAAATTTTGAACTTTTAATTTGGACGTACAGGATCGACAAAGTGGCGACGACACTTTCCCTCGTTCTGGATCGGTTTCCGGAAAGTAACCATGCGAGCAGCAAACCCATTTTCAGCCAGAACCCTTGTGAAAAGCTTATTTTTCTAAATGAAAAATTTCTTAATTTAGAGAAAATTAATTTATAAATAAGAATTCAAATAAATAAAAAAAGTGGATTTTGCGTAAATTTGGATTCAACTTTTTCAGCTGCACAATTGACGAACCCATTACATCACATACATTTCTGCAACGTTCGTATTAGTGAGAACAGTTTGCAACGTACATATTGCGTGCATGCACTTAAATTAATGCACAATCCAAAATTAAGAAAAAGTATGCATTATGCATTTAGTTTTCTGCTAGTTTTAATTAGGCCTAAACAGAAACTTTGAAAGCCATTTTGATAAAACAGACATTAGATGCAAACGTTTATATGACTGTTGAGTATGAAAAAAACATTTGGGATCACTCGCAGTGAGTGACATATCGCCCTGTAACTAATTCATTTGTCGATTTTTTTTCCGCTTAGATGATTTCTGACAAACCATTCAAAAAAAGGCCAATCAGAAATCTGGCCAAAATTCTTTTCTAAAAATTTTCTGAGACCAAGTTTTATTCAACAAGAAGCTCACAGTTCACCTTTTAAACAGAATCTGTCTGAGAACATCGAGAATGCACCGGCAGAACTGAAGAGCACACAATCAAAAGAAGGTAGGTTTTTATTTCAAGCGATCCAGAACTAGGAAAAAACCAAACTAGGAAAACGACTGTAATATGTAGCGTGGCTCGGTCAGCTTGGGTGCAAGGTCGATTTATTGCGCAGACATGAAAGATGGACTAGGCCGACCTAGCCTACTATAGTACTAGTAGTAGTACTACTACTACCTGACTACGGCCACCACCGTTTTTATAATATCTCAAAAATTAGGATTGTCTATCTAGTGTTACTACGTGAAATTCTCTTCCAAGGCAAAGTATCAAAGTATCTCAACGGTCGACTTGTCTCTCCTTTTTACTGACGGAAGGTGGAGTTGTCCGAACCGAAGTCGAGTTGACAAACGGTCGAGTTGTCCGGACCCATTTAAAAACATGATTTAAATTAGCAAACGACGCAGACGAAATACTGGCTAAACCTAAATTCTTTAATTAACATGGGAAAGTAAATTACTTTGGTATTTTATAACTGTTCTTCAAATTTCACTTACCAGCCATTTCAAAGTGTGACAGAAAACGTCTTTATACAAAAAACAGCAATCTGTGAGTGTTGTTACAATGTACCTCTGCCTTCTCCCGCCGTTTTACTTCAACTACGTAACCACGTGCCTTTTTTGCACTCCAGTATGATTTAACCAGGTACCTATTTGGACCGTTTTTGTTTCGAATAGCAATTCGTGTACCTACTTCTCGATACAAGACTTAGTCCAGGTGCGGTGCCTTTTAATCGACTGCAATATATTCAGAATCGATAATAACATGAAGCATTCTGAATGGATTTGCTCCTTCACTTAAAGTACACAATATATTTGTGTATTAGTAACATCCACAAAACAGATGAATATTTCAAGAAAAAATACTATTGTGAACGATTTCTGTTTATGGAATTGTTACGATGCGAATTGGTATCGATTTGTTCTTTTCAGTTGAGTCGAATTCACGGGTAACGAATCGAACTTTTTTATTGTGAGCCATTGCGGTAAAAAGCTTTTGTAAATGACGGCGTCTCCTTAACTAGCTGTGGCTACGATCGCTGGCACGATCGTGGTGCTGAAAAAACAACTGTTATTGTTAGTTTTTGTCATAGAGCTGGAGAGACGGTACAGTTTTAGCATCTGTATTATATGGACCGTTTGGATCAAGTTAGTTTCAAGGTATGGGGCGAACCATTTGCTTGCTGATTTTCCGTCCATATCCTCCCCGTCGTTGTACGTCAATCCTAGGCCTACTCAGAGCATGCTCTGAGCAAGGTGTATCCATCCGTGGGGGGGGGG
>NW_019091600.1:596793-713496 GCF_001949145.1 Acanthaster planci | reverse complement strand
GGAAATCAGTCACCTTAACATGCCTTAAATATATTTAGAATTTATATTTGAATTGTAGGCCTACTTGGCCTAGGCCTACTATTTTTACTAATAGGCCTAGGCCTATTCATGCTGAAGTCAAACATATTCAGCCTGTTGCCATTTAGGCCTGCTAATAGTGCTATGATTTAGCATGTTTAGGCTAAAATGCTTTTTTTTTAATGCCGGTGTAGGCCTATGCTAAATAAGGCTAATTAAACCTGCTAAATCATGCAATCCAGCTGTCGCTGCTGCCATTCATGAAATTTTTTATAAGCCATGCATGGGGAAATGAAATGAAAATTTTACCATTTGAATTTTTCCCCATGATGGCATGATTACTCAGTTGGAGCTCATTTCAGTGAAACTTACATGTAGGCCCAGGGTGAGTTGGTTGACGATCGAATGTAGTGTTTAAGCTAGTATTTAGCATTGCATTATTGAATCTGCATATGTACGTGTATATAATTATGCAAATTATAACAATTTAGTTAAATTTTTCAAGGCAGCGGTTTTTTTGGCAGTCTAGACCTAAATTTCCGTATGTGTCTCATCATAGTTCATGATCTAAGATGAAGAAATTCTGCTTTATTGAGTTAGATGTTTTCATTTTCTAAAAGATTTAAACCTCTCATATGGAGAGTGCAACATTTCTTGAATCATATAAATCCTCATATACACCTGCTTTCTTTTCTTTTGTTCTAAAAAAAATGCAGCTGATCTTAACTTTCCGCTTGTTTTGACGAGATGGCAGACAGTGGCATCTGCGGTTATGCAGGAGACACACAGCTTCAGACATGGGAGGATGTTGGACTGAGAGAAGCTTGTGGCGTCTTTGGTTGTGTTGCCACGGGCACCTGGCCAACGCAGCTGGATGTTCCGCACATTATTTCGCTGGGGCTTGTTGGTCTGCAGCACAGGTATGTATCATTTGGGGAGAGCCACTTTATACATGTGGCATAGACACAAATTTATATTTTGAGTCACAGATAAAATTCTCACTAACTTGGTAAGAAAAAAGAGTTTCATTCTTTATCATCTGTGAAAGTGCAGCCTTGAAATTGACCTTGTCAAGTTTTTCAACAAAATTATGTGACATTAACTGAGTGATTTTTTCTTGTATACAGTGCAAATACGAAATCACAATTTTTGAGTGTTACTGAATGATGTTGGTTTCTCTCTTGTTACGTTTTCTCGCAGGGGTCAGGAAAGCGCGGGCATCGTCACCAGCCATGGCAGCTCTGCCACCTTCCGCAAGCACCGAGGCATGGGCCTGGTGGGCCAGATCTTCAGTGAAGAGATCCTTGGCAAACTACACGGTAACCTGGGCATCGGCCACACACGCTATTCAACGGCCGGCACCTCTGACCTCACCAATTGCCAGCCCTTCAATGTGGAGACCCTGCACGGCTGGATCGCTGTCGCTCACAACGGCGAACTGGTCAATGCACTCAGGCTGAGGGAAAGTGTAAGTGAAGTACATGAAATTGTTTTCATCAAATGTTTTGTGAATAGTCAAAAAAAAAACCCAAGTGTCATTGTTAAGTCATCACAAGTCCCTCCAAGTCCACCAGTTCTAGTCCAAGTCACAAGCTATCCATATGATCTGTTACAAAAGTATTCCTTTGTCTCTGGTCTCCTTTGTTAATGACTGGTCTTCCGAAAGCACTTGTAATTGGACTAATGAAGGGACTTGTGATGGACTCAGCTACTACCAAAATCCCCCAAAGAACCAGTCTCATCGCCCAGTAGTAACGCTGCTGTTGTATGAATAGAGGTTTTGCATTGCTGGCATCTCCATGGTGTCTGAAAGGCTGTTGTTATTTTAATGTAGTTTCAACGAATGCACAAAAGGTTTATTTAAGCCTGTCCCGGTGAAAAAGAGCTCTTGCCCTCTGAAGACGCGTTAATGCATAACACATGAAGAATTTGACATCCTGAAAGTGAATAATATGCAGATAAGATGGATTGTGTAGTGTTGGGTTGCAATTTGTGTGAAGTCTTGTTTAACCAAATAGTCCTGTCAGGGTAAACATACATTCTCCCATGGTTAAACATTTTGAAACTATTGTGATGGGTTTCCCGGAAGGAAAAATTTAGCTAGAGAATTTTTACAGGCTATCTGAAGGACTCTATTCCATGTTTTGTAAAACAAAGCCAAAAACGGTGAATCTTTGTGAATCTCCTTAACCCTACAGATTCTACGACACGGTGTGGGCCTGTCCACGACCTCTGACTCTGAGGTCATCACCCAGCTGCTGGCTCGACCGCCCCCCGGCAGCGAGTCGGACGGACCCGATTGGCTGGGACGGATCAAGCAGCTGATGAACGAAACCTTGCTATCCTACTCCCTGCTTATAATGCACGGAGAGAGCGTGTACGCTGTCAGGGACCCATACGGGAACAGGCCGCTATGCATTGGCAAACTGATGGGTGTAGGTTATCTGGGTAAGTTGGCTTTTTTGAATTTGTGCATACCTAATAGGTTAGGAAAGTAGGAAGATTCCTCCTGAGTCAGGCTTGACCTGTGTCTATTCGCAGAACAGTACTGGATTTCTCCTGGTGAACGGTGCAAAAAGTACACCATACGCCAGGTAAAATCCCTACACCTTCCTTTTTTCTTTCTTTGGTTTTTTTCAATTTTTCCATAGGTGAGGAATTTTAAAAGTGGTTTGATGTGTCCAATCTCATGTCCACTCAGCCACTTCCAGACATTGAAAAGGAAATGTTAAACCTGTGAAGCCGTTTTCGAGAGTACTACGTGCCATGTAACATTCTCAAAAAATAGCCTTTCTCACGTATATTACAAAGTCTCCCCCCCCTTGACTGTTGCTGAACACAATCTGCCTGTATCATTTCAGTGTAAATGAGAGCATGGGAGATGAATGTGAGTTGCTTCTGCAGTGAAAGAGTTCAAAAAATAATGTGCACTTCAGGAGACTGCTCTGGGTTTAATTACTGTCAGGATGCACTTTTACGATCTGTCTAAAAGTCCCCTTTGGGGGGGACAACACAAGAATGATGTTGTAGCTGTCACAACGTTTGTTTAATAGTCACAACAGCTGTGCATCAAATCTGTGGCGTCACAAATTTTCCATTTTCCAGAATTAACTTGAAAGCACGGATGACTTATTTTAATTTTTTTGCCTACATTGAACAGGAAATTTATTGAGAAGGTTTAATGTATAATGTACATACGTCAATGTGTACTACAAAACCGTGGGACTGGCTCATAGTATTATGTACATGTATAAAACCACCCACAATATTTTTAATGGTTTCAAGAGGATGTGAACAGCCATTTCAATGAACACAGGATGTTCAAAATTGTGACTGTCTCATTTTTCATTTTGTTATTTTTACAAAAAAATTCCTCGTGGCTCTGGATGTGCAGAAACTATGCATACGAAAGATTCTTCTAATGAACTAATTATTTTTGGATATCCGGCTATGGCCATTACTTTTGGATATCCGGCTATGGCCATTACTTTTGGATATCCGGCTATGGCCATTAGGTACAGTCCCATCAGTTACAGCTATCGAGAAATGTAACGGATGAAATTATTATTGAAAAGCATGCTTGGTTTAAAGATATTCGTGGGACTAAACTCCTTGTGAAATTATTCTCTCTGGCAAGCTGTCATTTTGGCACACACAAACATTGAAATGACACACCCTTGTGTGCAATTTTTAGAATTCTTTGGTTCAGTGCTCAGCATCGTATGGCTTCATTCAGCTGAATGAAAATACATTGGGGATGCTAAATTTGGGCACAATTCAAAACATGACTCGGCAACTTTTAATTTGAAATCAAGATCCTAGAATATTTTAATTTTTGTTTCTGAAGTTTCACAGAAAACTTCGTCTGGTTAGTTGTTGGGTACCTTTTTTTGCATTTGAAGCCCTTTTTGGCCTCAAACGAACATAATGCAAAAATAACAAAGTATAGACTATACCTGTAACTTTCCAACCATATCCACTGTTAGAGTCATTTCCAAAAAACAATTTATTTGAATGGAAAACAATGGACATGGCTGAAGAGACTACAGATGGATGACGTTTCATCTATTAAATCCACCTGTTCTTTTTTACCATCGTATAAAAAGCTTAAGATTTTTAAATTGCATAAAGTTAAAATTTGAACTTTCAAGAGGATAGTGTGATAGAGGATGTGTACATGTACATGGTTTTTGCTCTTTCAGATGAGACGAGGGGGTTAAAGTGGCACTCTAAATGTCCATGGGAGAATGGTGGTAGAGGTTTTTATATGTATAGAAAATGAAATGTATTTATTTTCATTCCTTAGCATCAACTTTTCAGCTTGAAAAATTTTAGTGCTGTCCTATAAAAACCAACTGCCAAGCAGCATTCGTCAAATAAAAACTTTTCGGAAAAAAAATTGTCTGTGGTTTTACACAGTGCACCAGTACAATTTCAGACTATTTGATGCTATTGCCTGTCCTTTATGTGTGTACATACTGTACATGTATGAAGTCATGTCTGCAGTCTAACTTCATTGTGGCCATGCAGTAACAGTCTTAAATCCTCCAAGTTTTGATAGATTTAGTATTCCTCAGATTAAGATGTGAGTGATTCTGTGAATTGATGAAAGTATTCCATGACAGCTGATCCTCACTGTGCAAAGTGGCCCCACTTATGCAGAATTCAGATCCCAAGTCCAGCAGGGCAGTTAGGGCAGAGTACATGTATTTGTTTAAATACGCATATGAGGTCAGGTCAAGTCAGGTGTCTAGTCTAACATCAATATGGCCAATTGCCTCAAAAGTGATCCAGTGAAGACGGTTTGTGCACGTTCGATGCATGAAATGCCTCAACAGTGATCCAGTGAAGACTGTTTGTGCATGTTTGATGCATGAAATGATCCTATCTCTCAGAAAGGATGATTCAACACTCAATCAATTGCTACTTGGTATTCAGATCCCAAGGATGAGGAGAGCAGCATTGAGGGTTGGGTGGTGTCATCCGAGTCTTGCAGCTTCCAGGCCATCGGGGCGCGGTACTACCGAGAGGTCCAACCGGGAGAGATTGTACAGATCACCAAGCAGGGCATCAAGACGCTAGCCACGGTGCCCAGACCTGACCAGCAACCTCCCGCGTTCTGCATATTTGAGTACGTCTACTTCGCAAGGCCCGACAGCATTCTTGAAGGTAAACAGGAATTTTATTTCAAAAGGTAATGTTTTAACCTTCCAAGTCACATCATAATTCATACTGTGTAGACATGAACCTTAACCCTAACACTCCTCAGTCCTCCAACAGGTGAAGGATTGAGGAGTGTTAGGGTTAATCATGCCTGATTCCAGAAAAGTGCTGATGTAATATTCTGGTACATTTTGTTACGCTGAGCAATCAACAGCAGCTGAATAAGTACTCTTACTGAAACAGTGGGAGCTGGTCCTATCGCACAATGTCACTGTTGGATCCTGTGCTAAGCTGGCAATCTAATATTTCAACTTCCTTTGCATGTACCTCTCAGATTCATGAGTGAAATTAACATAAAAAGAGTTTCATTGATAGCCACTTCTACTAGTTAAATGCATCGTCAGTTAAGAAGGGTTTCTTTTCTTATAACATTAGGTCAGATGGTGCATTCCGTCCGGAGGCGCTGTGGTGAGAGACTAGCCTTGGAAGCCCCAGTAGAAGCGGATCTGGTCAGCACAGTGCCAGAGTCTGCCACACCAGCAGCACTGGGTTACTCCCAGATGGTGAGAGTGATGTGTCTTGAAAGCGGCTTGAATAAAAGTCTAACTGATATTTTACATGTAACTCTTTGAGAACTTTGTAACCTTTAATGTATAATGTTTGTATGATGTGGTTTTTTTTTTAATAAAAGTTTGGCACAAGTTGGGCTGGGCTTAATGAAAGTGGCTATTTGAAAACTGCTTTCAAAGAAATTTGGTGAGGATTGACTGTCAACTGCAAAGACAACAGTTATTAGACTTGAATTTATGAGATATTTAAAGTTTTTGTCTACACAAGAATAAAAAAATTGGAAATAATGACCTCTTCAATGCTTGGGTTGGATTTTACATTATGTTAAGTTCTGTTGGTGTAAAGATTATGTATCAGGTGATTGTTGAAATGCAAATGTAATGAAGAATAAACTTCCTAATAAATTTCCTTTCTGCAGTCTGGTGTCCCGTATACAGATGTCTTGACAAAGAACCGCTACATCGGTCGTACCTTCATCCAGCCAAGCACCCGTCTAAGACAGCTGGGCGTGGCCAAGAAGTTTGGTGCATTAACGGAGAACTTCAAGGGAAAGCGCATTATACTGATAGACGACTCCATCGTCAGAGGAAACACTATTGCACCGATTGTCAAGCTTCTAAAACAGGCTGGGGCAAAAGAGGTAATGAATAACTCTCACAATGGAAAAGAGTAATCTAACCTTTAAGCATCTGTAATACCTCTCTCTAGCACCAATTGAAGGTATTCGTGCGTAGAGTTGAGATATCATACATATTTGCAGATGAATAAACTGTTTTGTAGAACTATAATTCTAGACTTGAATGACGTTTGAAATGTGAGAAAAATTGAGGTTTATTTGGTATAAAGTCAACTAGCCTAATTTCAAGACACTCCTAAACAGAATACATTGCCTGGTGGGTTTATAAACTCAGCAAAAGTCGGGTCAGGACAAGTTTACTGGAAGTGATCATTGCATTACATTTTGGCTTTAACCAGTTTTAACCCGTAGATATCTTATGTGCTCATTCAGTTTGTGAAATTGGTCCCCAGTTATCTCAAACCCTCTTCAGACTGTTTCTGCCATTTTCTCAATGCCTCACTGAGTCTCTTTCCACCCCTGTCAAATTCTTTTACACATCTGTCAATACCTCAAGATGTCTGCTTTCCCACCCTCCCTCCTTCTCCCAAGGTCCACATCCGTGTGGCCTCGCCCCCAGTCAAGCACCCCTGCTACATGGGCATCAACATCCCTACCAAGGAGGAGCTGATCGCCAACCGTGTGGAGACGCAGCACCTGGCCAGCCACTTTGGGGCCGACAGTGTGGTCTACCTGTCTGTGGACGGTCTGAGGACGGCCGTGATGGAGGGCATCCAGAACAAGGACGCGTCCTCGCACAAGTCGCGGCACTGCACGGCATGCTTGACAGGGGAGTATCCTGTTGAACTGTCATGGTAGAGGTGAAAACATGGACTTCAGAAACAAGAATGGTTTATTTATCTGAGGATCTTTTTTTTTACAGGGTTTGAAAACTTGGCTTTCACTTTCTTCACCTTCAAACTCTGAGGACATCATTTACCGAGTCCTCAGAGTTGAGACCATCTGTTCAGTGCAGTTCCATGTTTGGGCTACGCCAACATCTGTTCCTCTGTCAAGAGGCTGCAATCTTAAGCAGTTTTATGCATGTGCAACAGTAAGCATTTAACATTGATTGCGGAGCTTAGACAAGACCAAACCAGAGACAGTGAAAACTGAGATTTAGTTAAGGGCTTTGTATATCTTTCTCAGTTTCACCTGATTATGAATATCATGTGAGTGAAAATGTCAGTTCTTATTAATGTCAACAATGCTAGAGGGTAATTCAGCTGAGAAGTGTGACAATTTCCAACTCTGTTTCTTGGATGGAGTCATGTATTTCACACTCTTAAACAAGTTGAGAGTTCTATGTTAAAATGCTGTGATATTCTGCATTTTCAAGCCTTGTCGACAGCTTTATTTGAAAGAAATTTGGCTAACACTCACTAGTTTCTACTTTTTTAGTACAATAGGTTGTTCAGTACCGTACCTAACAGCCACTCCTTTTAATATTTGTTTATTAAGTGCCTGTTTAGTTACCTTGGCTGTACAGTATACTACTGTCAGTATTTGACAGCATCTTTAATCAAGTCCACTTTGCATAGCATGTTTAGGTCTACATTTTGTACGCATCCCATGCCTTGTTGCTGGAAGCATCGGCTGTGGTGTCAGAAGAAGATTGCTAAAGCACAAAGTCAACTTTGATGTACCTGGTGTAACATGCTGCATAAGAAATGAAGTACAATGTACAGTACGTTATTTCAGCACTGCCACACGAGAAGTATTATTGGTATCTGTAAGATACATGTATCTGGCTGTCTGTCCATATTGTATTGGCTGTCTGTCAGTTTGAATACCTTTCCACCATTAAAAGAAGAGTATAAATGTTTTGTCACTCCACCAGTGCGCATTGTCAGTGCATTTTAAAGTTACTTAAAAAATTGCCTGAGAAACTTTGGCCTAAGTACATGTAAATGTTTGTGGTAGCATGCAACCGAAGCTAGTGTACTCATCACTATGCTATCAGAAAAACTGTATGTGTGTTCTTTTCACATTTAATGTGGTCTGAAAAAGTGCTTTGTGGATGCCCTTAGGGACTTGCAAAGTACCAGTCCATTAAAAGCGTTGAGATGCTGTGATGTGTAACTTACTACCACCAACACGTGTATCTGTAGCACACTGAAGGCTTTCTCTGACAGCTTGTTGCACAATTTGAAGAATGCCTAAAGGTCAGAACACTAGTGGATAGGTGTGATGATCCTTACGTGTAGTCCGGAGGGAAAAGTTATACGTTTTTTCAAAAGAAGTGTTCTCTAAGAAAATATTTTCAGAGTGGAATGCATTTTAGGACTAGTAATACCATTATTAAAAGAATTGAAGTGCACAAATGTTGTGAAGGTTATTAGACGTGACGCTCTGCATGATCACTGTGTTTGAGAAGAAACCTGGTGTCACACTTAATAGTAACAAGTTGACCATATTTTTAGATATTGGAGAATCCACATGAGGAGGTTGTCTTGTTGGAGGCATTTTCAGGAAAAATGATGACGTCTCTAGAACTGCAGCTGTGTAAAGAGTTGATGAGGTATACGAGTTTTTTCCGCATTTCAATGCAAAGTATTGCCAGCTACTCTGTAATAACCATTTTTAAGGGCCATTTTCAATTTTGTTTGTTTCCTAGAATGAGAACAGAGCAAATTGTGATTTTTGGAAACGGATGTAGAATGAGTAAGTGGACTTGCGAAATTTGGGCGCAATTTCCGAAAAAAGTACTGAAATGATCTGACATTTAAGATTCATGGTCTTTACATTGTGTGAAGTGAATGTCACAGGAATTTTTATGGTCAAATGTATTATTCTGTGAGTGTCTCGTACATGTTGTTCGTTTCAACTGAGGTGACTTGAGTTCATGTACATGTGGATGTTGAATTTAAAATGTTATTTTCAATCAATTTGAGTGATGTATTTTGCACAAATAGAAATATTTGATTGGTTGTATCAAATATTGTGCGATGTGAATTGATTTTTTTAAAAAGAAACCTTTGACCGCCATTTTGTTTCCCAAGCACACTGAATAACGCTTGTTATCTTCAAGAAAAATTTATAGAAATTGACTGCAATACCTGAAATATTTCTAAAATGGACAAAAAGAAGATGTTTAAGGGGACATGTATGTTAGCAAACAACCAAGTTACTTGTCGAAAGAACTTTCCAGTGTGGGAAACACCCTTTCCGTAACAACAGAAATAGATAATTCAAGTTTAACAGTAGTCCACTCATTGAAGCAATTTCCATGCCTTGTTTAATATTGTTTTGAATGCACCATATGATTTTGTTTGTGTTTTGTACTAAGAGGTTTCATCAAGGTTTTACAAGGTACTAAAGCCTCATTTTTTGTATTCGTATGCAAAAGTAACGTCTGTCACGAGCATTCACTTCTAGTTTTGCCATTTCTTTTAGCACCAGAAAAGCCTGTATTTAGTGACTTTGCCCATCTCTGAAATTTAAGGTTGTCCCCCTTTATTTTGTTGGTTCATTTTAAGAAACGTGTGTGTATATTTCACTCTATATTTTCATATGTGTGGAGAAATAAAATAGACTTTGAGAAGACTGAATGTCCACAATAAATCGTAAAGTGCCATTCATTTATTGAGGTGTTCTACTTATCTTCATAAATGGAAACACATAGTCAGTGAGTTACTGTTACAGGAAGACACGAGCACCGCTTCCCCCCCACACTTCACTAAATGCTGCTGGTATTAAGCTTGATTTCAGTTGGCTTGTGTGCTGATGACATCATGCCTTGATAAGCAGGCCCGTAGGCTGGGGAGGGTCAAGGGGTTCAAACTAACCCCCAGTTCCGCTTGTTGGTGGTCCTTTTTTTTTTTGGGACTGAATATTTTAAATAGACCGTAATATTCAGCATACAAGCCACGGCTTATACGTTGATTCTCAAGCTCAAGGTGAGCACGATTCTGCATATTAATGAGTCAATCTCCAGTCATGTACCGTCAGGAAGTTCCGGCAATTATCCACATTTCAGGTGTTTCAAAGGGTTTGAAATCAATGTATTTTTGTTAAGTTTATTCAATATTTAAAACTACAGTGTACAAGTCTTACATGCAACCTTTGGTTTGCGACTGACTTGCAGCTTTTCAATGTTGTATTGTGAGCTCATTATATAAAGCTCACAGTGATAGGCCTTTATATAAAAATATGTGTTCACAGTGCCAAGAGTTCCACTTTTTGGTTTGACGAACCCCCCGTATCTGGTCAGGCAACGGGCCTGATAAGACATGCCTTCTCACAAGACCAAGGAGGAAGGACAAACTTGTGGCTCCAGAAAAAGCATAGATGTAAAACAATGCATGCTTCCATAAGTACATAGGACTCCAGGGCATTACTGAAAGGTAACAATAAAATTGAAATTACGACGGCAGAATCCATCTAATTCTAGAAGGCACCTGATTTTGGATTTGTAACGAGACGCTGCAGTGGCAAAAAATGAAGCCACAGTCTCCAAATACCAGTCTGGGTCAAACAGAACTTGTGGTAAAAACAGACCCATGCCGTATCAAATATAACTTACATGTACAAGTTTATAAAACAGAATCTTGCCATCTACGTATGGTTATCAGACTTGGCAAGGAAGTTGCAAGTCAGCACTTATCACTGAAAATGATGCCTCTGTTTTATGCAAGACCCACAACCTGAAAGTCATTTTCTGATGAGCTTTTCCAACTCCTCAATCTCCTTTGGACACTCTGCCGAAAGAATTTCCGGGCCCTTGTCCGTAATGAGAATGTCGTCCTCGATGCGGATGCCAATCCCCCGGTACTTGGCGGGTGCACTGGTGTCCAACTCTGGAATGTACAGACCTGTGACAATGACCAGAGGAATAGGCCAAATAATTCAGGGAACCTGCAGTCATACAGACTTATCCACTGACCAGAAATGGGAACTGCTTCTGCAGAGGGGCCACATTTAGAGCAGCTTGCGCCTGCCCACCAAATGCCACATCAAACTAATAGGGTACTGTCTGTGATTTGCCAAAATGCACATAAATGTACAGCTCTAACTTTGACAATGTACGTGACAAACACGTGTGCAGCCCCAGAAGTGACGGCACCTTCTTGCAAAAGGGAATAAATATCTGCTTGGCGTATAAATGTGCATTTAAGACTGGCTCAGGAGAGTGAACAAGAGTAATGCCAGAGTCGCAGGCGAGGACATTAGCGGCAATCTCTCTCCGAGCACATATTAATTCCCATTAATAAATACCTTTTTAACCATACGCTGCCACGTTTAATTAGAAGTTGCATGATGAGTTCCCGGGGGATTTTTAAGATTTTCCATTTTCATAATTCTTCAAAAATTCATAACTTCATTTACTGGACGTTTACACCCACATGAATGACTGTCTTGTGGCTACTCTAAACTGACAGGCGACATCTATTGATACCAGAGTATTGCAGCCAGGCCTGCCGCCTTGTAAAGAGAGCCCAGTACGGTGTTGTGTAATTTCCTTTGTTCCAGAAATTGGCTTGGTGCACTGCTGGCGTCTTTTTAATGCGGCCAGATAGTGTGCAATGGTACTGTATCGCTCATCGCTGGAGCGTTTTTGTCCCTGGTGATAATCTGCTTTCCCTGAATGCCGCAAACAGTGGTATACTGTTTCAAAACAATGACGGATTACCTCCGCTATTGACAGCTGAAAAAATGTTGGCAATTCCAACAGCTTGGTCTTTTGTTCCGAGTACGGTCTTTTGTTTCAAGGCCCAACTCCTTTGTCTGATTTCGGGCTCCCCCAGCTATGCGTATACACCTAAGGTCGCCAGCACGAAGTGGTTATTCATAGAGTCAAACGAAGTCAACATATTATGGATTTACAGCAATAGTTTTCTGGCATTTTACTTTCATTTTCCCACACACCCCTGTCCATTTTATGGAATATTCTTTGTGCAAATTGTCCAATTGGCGCGCACATGGTGAGCCATGTGCACGCAGACTTTTGACCAATCAAAATTGATTAAACTGTCTTGTATCCAGGTATCAATGCATAATTTACACAGTGGGCATTATCACTTCTCGGCGGGCATTACCAAATGTTAATACACAGTCAAATTGCATGTTGTTGTATAGGAAAACTGTCTGAGGTATTTATGAATATATCTAATGGACTTATCTTTCTGTAACACTTTATTCATGTGACCGCTCATTAAAACAACCTTTGAAGTCAATGCAACTGCTTCCATAAATATTACATAAAAATCTGGCACAGAATTTAGCAACAAAAGTACACACTCCTCTGATTTGACTCCACTTTGACAATCTGCTCGCTTAAAGTCACCGTTAAATTCCTCAGGTTGAGGACATACATGACTTTGTGTGTAACAAGTGATTTGATGATCAACAAATGAAACTTGACCTGGTTCGATAGTGACCACCATGCCGTGCTGTAGCTGGCTGCTGCGAGATATGCGTCCAGTGTCATGGGTATCCATGCCCAGGTAATGGCCGACATGATGTGGGCAGTACTGCTTGGCCATCTGTGATAAGGTTAGACAAAAGAAAAAATAAATTAATTAGAAATCTTCGAAGGGGGATCTGGTCAGTTGAGGTCAAATTTTTTATACTGGTCTTGATTTTGATCCATTCTGGTAGATTGGTAGTAACATAAATTTTGAATCTAGTCCCTTTAAAAATAAAATTAATGTTAAAGGGAAAACTTGAAGAATATACATTGTATTAGGATTTACAGTATTTGGTGGAAGTCTCAAACAAAGTAGGCTTGAAAAGAGGAACTCTGAAACAGAGCAGAATTGACTTTTCTATGGAAACCAACACAGTTGAAAATGAAAAGCTTTTGTAATATGTTTGGATTTTATAACAACCTATATTGAAATACTAATACTTTGATGAAATTTTTTGGCAGCAAGAACATTTATCCATGAAAAGCGTTGTTGCAAAAAGATTCACTTTTATAAATTGGTTCTCATTTTTCTCTTCCCTTCACGCAGTGACAGCCCAAAATCGATTAGCAAATATATACACAGACCATCAGTCAGTTTTTACTGGTAATGCACAAAATCCACATATATCCTAGGTAAGCAGGCAAAATTGGCTCGTGGTTGACTAATGATCGAACCTTGCCACAGAAGTCCAAGTCTATCCATACCTTGCAGATTTCCCATTCTGCTAGTCCTGATGGTAAGATCCTCATTTCCTGCAGGCGTTTGCCAAGCTCCGCCAGCATAAAATGATACACTTGGTCTAGTGTCCCGCCCACCGTGCACATCTCGATGCAGTCCTTCTGCACGTCCAGAATGGCTTGGTACAGCTGGGCCTGGGGATCCGTGAACCGACCATTGACAGGCCAAGTCCGCGTGATGTCACTGGCATAGCCGTGGTACTCGCAGCCAGCATCCATGAGCACCAGCTCATTGTTCAAGATCTCCTGGTTGTTGCTGATGTAATGGAGGGTGTTGGCTCTATTCCCGCCTGCTATGACGGGCGGGTAAGCGAGGAACTCAGCCCCCCTGATGCGACAACTGTAGTCCAGCTTGGCATACAAGATTGATTCGTTGATACCCGGCTGTGAGAATTCCATGACGTCTTTGATAGCGTTAGCAGCGACAGAGGCCGATGTCTGCATTAAGTTTTGCTCTGCAGGGGACTTGATAACCCTCTGCGACTGGAGAACATTCTCCAGGATGTTAACGGGGTGTCCCCTGTTGCGACACTGCTGGACAAAGGTCTCCTGTACTTCTTTGTGAAGTGCGGCATGGGGCGGCTTGAAGACGTCATACCACGCCACCAGCTCGCTCTTGCTACTGGCCAGGCTATGGAGCTTCTCACTGAAATCGCCGATGGGCTGGCATTCATGGATGCCCAGGAACTGGAGGGCTCCCTCAGTGCCCGCCCGCGGTCCATCCCAGAGTTCCCGCTCCGGGTCCCGCTGCTGCACAAACAGCGTCGCCTTGTGCTCAGGCAAATTCCTCCCAAGGATGCTCTCCAACACCAATGCGCTATCTGGCTCCTGAAAGCCTGTCAGGTACAGGAAACTCGTATTCTGCCTGAACGGATACGGAATATCATCAGTCATGTATTTCTTGTCAGCGGACAGGACAACCACAACGTGTTCACTGCCACTAGCACTGCTGAAAGACCGTCCAATGGCTGACATAAGATCAGTGCGCCTGTCCATGTACTCCTGTCGCGTGATCTCTGGGGTGATTTCATTTGTCTTCAGTAGGTGCTTGTGGGTGAAGGGAGTTGGTTGACCCAAGTATCTCTTTGGGAGAAAGATGCCATCTTGTTGACTAAGGTGCCCTGCAAATGTACAAGTAACAACACACCTTATACTTAATTTGATTTTGCTCACACTACTTGTGCGATCATCATTGATTAAAACTGTATTATTGAACATAAGAGCTATATCTTTTAGCTTGTGATAGCTTTGAAGTTATGTTTGGCAAGTACATCTAATCAATTTTAAACTGAAATATTACGTGCCCGTGTCCAGCAAAACAAATGCAATACCATACAAAAATTCAATTCAATTCAAACACATTTATTCCATACCATGATGAGATGTGGGCCTACAGTACATAAATAAAAATGACGAACAATGAAAAATAAAATACCATAATGACTAACATTTGAGCACGTTTGGGATGCAGTTAATCTCTTTAACATTAATCAGCTTTCGATATGTATTTCCTCACATGAGCTCGGCTATAGTATTGTGAGTCGAAACTTCTCACCCAGAGTCTAATGCACGGAGGATTCCTTGTCACTGATAAACATGATAAACCATAAGTCTTATCGCAAATGCTGCATGGGTGATTTTTCACAATGGTATAAAGGCATTGTGGGAAGGAAAAAGGAGTAAACATTGAACCTTTTGCCTTCTACCATTGTACAAAATCACTAATATGCAGTAATTGCACTACTTGCAATAAGGCTTATCTCTTGATGACCATGAACAGGGGAAGAGTTCCATATAAAAGTGCAATTTGGGAGGGAAAAAACCAAGTTGATTACTTGGAAAACACAGAATTTTTCAGGCAAGTCCCATAGGGTTTGTGCAGAGGGCGTCAAGTGGGGTGCGTAATGGAACTCTTTCCCTCAAACCGTGGTGTCAAACTGGCATGATTATGAAAATGTAATTTTCTCTCAGTCTCTGCCAGTAAATTTAAAACCGATCAAGCATTTATTGAAATCCTACCATAACAAGTGCATAAAAGTCTACCATGGCTCTTTATTACGTTCAAGATTTTGGTGTTTTTAGGATGATTCCAAGCGATTAACAGCTTAGCTGTTCGTCCAAGACATATCAATCTAGCCATCTTGTTTCGACCGGTACTGGCCCGCTACTACTGTACAAACACTTAACGTACGTAATGAGATCATAGCTCAAGGTCTTCTTATTAGTCTCCGTTGGGTCAAACACATGTATATCGCACGTGTTTGTTTACGCATACAATAGTCTTAATTCAAGATACGGGCGAATGGGAGGGCGCCCTTCAAGTTTTGCCGAGCAGCAGCAAAAAAAAAAAAAAGCGCAGCGGCGGGCAAACTGTTCAAATTGAGCTAATCTCTTATGAATTCTTTTGCTCATTGATGTCTTTCAACTCCAGTCATATGTTTATCAAGCTGACGTATCAAGCTTGGTTCCACTTTAAAGTGCAAGCTCATAAATCATAAACTTCGTTGTGCTGTCTGGGGACTTGTATGAAGTCTAATCAACTCTCGGTCAAATAATATTAAACATTATCATGATTGTAGTTTTGTACCATGATTCCTTGCGTTTGGCGCGATACGTGAATAAAAATGGCCACCGAAACAGACGACCGGCTTAACAGAAGTGACAGACACAGAAAGGTGTTTTTATGTTTCTGGACTTATTACCTGTAGAGTTTTCAGTTTTTCTTTTGAAGTTAATGATATTGGTCAAGAATTTTAAAGGAAGTGACAGAAATCTATGAGGATAGGCCTATTTAAAACACACTGGGTCTCCTTCGTCTTGTTTGAAATGTAACTTCTGTCATGTCTGTAGTGTAGGCATGCGCACACTTCCACTGAGCACTGCAGTTAGTTGCCTGAGTCGCATCGGGCCGTTCTGTTCTCCATGCAGTGATAACTGACTTTGCGCCCTGAAAGTTTGTCCGAAATCCAAAAATGCCGGCGTCAGGAAATTGGGCTCGAGTTCAGGTGAGTGTTCCCTTACGTGGCGCACTTGAAAAAAGTTGATAAATTCTTGTAAAGCATCATTCCTTCAGTTCACCTACCCATCTACAAGCGTATGAGAAAATTATTTGCATATTTTTGAGCAGATTCTAAAGTGTTCATTCTGCGTGTCAGAAAAATTTGGAAAATTGGGTAAAAATAAAATTTCGTCAGAACTTTTTAGCAGATACACAAAATTGAAATTTATGAATTAGAATGAAAGGAATTTGATGAAGTTTTACTGATTGTGAAATTTAAGGTAAAAATATTGCTCTGTTAAAATGAAAGTGCGCCACATTAGGGAAAGTGCAACATTAGGGTACATCAACTATGAATAGGCCTGGGCTACTTCAAACAATCATCAGACCATGATAGTTGTTTAGGGCATAGGTAGCATGGCTAGCAAAAATTCCAAAAAGACATGAAGACTTCTGTTCTGGAGGCCCTGTTCTGAGGTAATAAGCTCACATTTAGCCCCATAAATCATGTGAATCATGGGGCCCAGGGCACTGAACTAGGCTCAGGCCTAGCCCAGGTTGGACATTGTCTTTATTTTCACTATGACTGACGTTTAGGGTATAAAGTCCTCCTGCCATAGCGAAATTTTTTTGATTTTTTTCTCATATTTTTACCTGAGGGAGGCAGCTCATATGTCGTTCACAAGTGCCTTGTATCCCAAATTCCATAAATGCTGTGTTGAAATTACTAAATATGCCCACAGACAATGTATTTTGCAGGAAATTTCGTGCAACTCCATGCTTTCCGTCGTGATTCATGAACGATCTATGTTTGTCTGGTAGTACGCGGTTGCGCATGTGCAAAATGCATAGCAACTGACCGCCCTTTACACACGTGCGGATGACATGACACTCAAAACATGCGAGTGGGAAGAAAACTCTCAGGTATCATGTGTAAGGGGCAAGTGGTTGCTATGCATTTCGCGCATGTGCAACTGCATACTTCTAGATAAACATAGATCGCTCATGAATTATGACGTAAAGTTGCACTAAATTTCCTGCAAAGTACGTTGTTTGCAGGTGTATTTATAAACATATAACAACGTATTTACACTACAACTTTGATCAAATGAAAGGCAAGCACTGTCGCCAACCAAATCTTGTCGTGCACTGGAGTGCTGCACCGGCCTGCTTGGCAAAATTAGTTTTCCCTCCAGAGTTGCCTTCAGCATGAGTCCGACTGAGATCAGCATCCAATCAAAATTTGTTTTGCATGGCCATTTATGACATCATTGGCCTAATATGGAACAAACGGGCATGGCTATTGGAGATTGGCAAACATAATGCTAAATCCGAATAAACATTTACATGTATATTAAGCACAATTGGATGTAGTGAGAATGTAGAATGATTGTGCAGCAGAAATGCCATATGTTGTGTGTTCTCGGTTGATTATTAGTGGATTCTCACCGTGTGCTTTTCACAACATCGCGTGATGCAGGGCCATCATAAGTTTACTGTACATGTATATGTACAGTTGTAGTACGTGTGTGCATGCCAAGCGCATGTGCCGAGTGCCGATGCAGCATAACTTGTTATTCATTTTTCATTGTGTTTGCTTTTTTATCAAGGTTTCTTGTGTGCATTCCGGGCACTGTCAATGCTGTATTATAGCCAAACATCCGTACCGACCTGTTTGGTTCAGTTCAAAAGTGCCACGTTTAATTATTTATGGATCGGTTCGACCGCAGTACTATCAGTGATAAAAAGTGCATCGATACATGAACCACAGGCATAAATCGTATATAAGAGATTGACATCAACTACACAATTTGTTGGGGTCTTTTTCAAACATGATGCTTGTGTGCTGCATGTACACCGTGGCACGTACTTATTGGGCTGAGGCACGATATATCATGCTGGTTGGCTGTGAGAAATTTCGCCATCCCAGCATATATCATGCTGGTTGGCTGTGAGAAATTTCGCCATCCCAGCATTTTGACAAATGTTGCCATGTGAGAGCAATTAAATTCCCTGTCAACATTTACTTATCAGTTTTCTTCCGTCTGAAAGAAATTCCACGTGAGAGCTATTAAAATCCCCTGTTGCCATTCAATTTGCAAAATATGTAGAGCCTTACATGAAACGTTTATTAAGTTGAACTACATGAAGTACTCTTAGCCAATCAAGAGCCAGAACCCATGGGTGAGCAGTAATAATATGCACCTGTTATCGCTCCATGCAGAGGTGTGAGAATGCAGCTTTTTAGCTGATTTCAGCATTTTTTAAAGGTTTTTTGTACACCTGATCTGTATGGGAACTTTTTACATTTCAGCTTTTTGCGATCTGTTTTCAGCGTTAGTTTTAGGTGCAAGTGGCCTCCCACACCCCTGTTCATGTCATGTTGCACTGATTTTTCAGAGGAATGAGAGGATGACACCATGAAGGCTGTGACAGTGGAAGGGAGATTCTCATGCCACCATTGCTCCAAGAAATGCCACAAATCCCATGTCGGACACATCAAACCTGCTGTCCTCTTCAAGAGCAGTGAGGTGTCAAGTTCTGTCACACAGCACCAATGCTTTTCAGCACTTCTTGAAGAGAAAGTGTGTGACGTAGATCTGGGACCTGTAGACCAAAACTGGTTTGAAAAGGCACTCAACAATGAAATAGGTGAGTTTAAAAGTACCCCCCAAAAGCTTTGTTTTGGATTGTTTGACTTACAGGTTAACAGTAATTTACTAAATCCTCTGGAATTGGCATTGTGTGGAAAACCAACAGAATTTTCTTCAGACTTAAACCTTCAAGAGGACTTCAAAATTCATGTAAAATAATAGTACTTGGTTCTACCCTTCTAAATCCTAATTCCTAGAAAAATTTCTGGTGGATTTGAAAACACCTGGATATGCTGATAAAAATGTGATATGTTTAGAATATGTTGTTTTGGTTATGTGAATTGATGCATGTATCGTTTTGTTTTTAGGCGTGAAGGAACTGCCAGACAAGGAGTTACAAGAACACTGCACTCATGAGCTTGAGTCCCAGAAGTTGGCTGGAGATATTACTGAAACACCTGTAAGGCATCATTACACAAGGGACAAGGTAGTCTTTCAATTCCTTCATCAGAAAAAGTGTTTTAATCATTAACCCTGACAATCCTGGATTCTCTAATTTTGAATACCATTTTGCATACACCCCAGAGTTTTTTAGATATTAAATATAGTAGTGAGAGAAAACCGTGTTTTGAAGAAGTGGTTATCTGAAGATTATTTGAAGGCCCGAGCAACTCACGTGGTATTACGATCCGATAAACTCCAAACTATTTAAGAATGGTAATTATTCTAAAGCTTGAATTTTATCCGATGCAACGAAGAAATCAAAGAAGATCACACTGATATACGACACAAATAAACAGTTTAAGTTAATGATAACGTTCAGACGTTACACTGGTCAAAAAAACTTGTTCTTCTGGGCAAAAGGATAAGAATGCAGAGTGGAAACAGATGCAAGCTCGGCTCATCCAACCAGGAAAATAGAATGCAGGCCTACCAGGCTAGGATTCACAAAAACATCATTTAAAATATCAGTATTTTTGGATTGTTTGCACTGATTCCAGTACAGTTGTGTAACGGTTCTTACGTTTGCTCATGTGCCTTGTCATGGGGGGCAGTCCATTCGTTGCATTACTGTTTGGGCTTGTCTGTTTACAGTAGTTTCTGAAAGTCCCATAACTGCTATTGCGACATAGGACAATTCTGAATTGGGACACATGGGGTATGCGGTATCTAACAGTTCATAGTGACAAGTCATTAAATGCACACCACAGATTAGAGGCGCCCGTCGGCTCATCTTGCTGTGCATGCAGCGCTGAAATGATGGTTTAAATGCATGAATTGGATTGTTGCGTGATGATAGCGCCATGGTTGTGCTTACAAGCAGCCAGTCTGTTGTGGTTAAGCACTATCAAGTGGGATACCTCTTGATCGATCAAAGACAATAAATTTGTAAGGTGAATGTCAGTCACTTTTTGTTGTTACTGGTTTCGGATAACTGGTTTTGAAATTTGGAACTGGATTGTAGAATCAAAACCTGATAACCGAAAATCCGGATTTGAGTCCCACCACTAGTTGAATAGCTTGTTGGATTTATTGAATTACTCTACGCTTGTTACACAGATGCGCTCTGAAAAATACCACACATTAGACTTGTATACAAGTCCAATGCAAGTACACTCTATATGTATTTTAGACAAGCTTTCTTTGAAGTAAATTGTCCCATTTGAACTGCATTAGTTTTTAGATGTAAAAGCATCTGGTAGGGTTTAAAATAGCCAAATATAAATATCCTTGTTAATGTAAAGTTCTCTTTCTGGGAAGACCAGTAAAGCTTTTCTAATTCTTAAAGGAAATTCAAACTGGCTGCATTGCTCTGTTGCACTGTTGTGTGTTCACGTGCAACGTATATATGAATATATTCATTTGTGAGGTACTCCAGTAATTAATGTTTTATTCACACATTTCATTATTCATAATTTCTTGATTTGTAGTATTACCCATCGACACCTCAGCTCATAACATCTCCTTGCCTGTTCACTCCCGACGAGCGACATCCTATTTCACAGCAAACTAAGAAAGAGCTTGATGAAAGGCAAGCATCATTTTCCACTTTGCAGCATGCTGCCAGAAACGGTGAGTGTTCCAACAGGTTGGTGGTTAAATACACATCTGAGGACTTGAGCAATTTTGTTGCTTCTGCTGAAAAAAAGGCACACAAGACAAATGGTCCACTTTCACAGTGTTGTGTTTGGCATTGTATTTATTGCTTGTGTGGCAGACATCAGCCCTGCAACTCCCAGCCTGATCCCAATAACTCCCAACCTGCCAGCAGAGAAGCGGAACCCGGCAACATGGACACCTGCCGAGCTAGATGCTGGCCTGTTGTCACAGGGCGGGGATCATGACCAAGAGGATCCCAGCCTGGGTGGGTGGTGCCCTGCCCACAAGCAGACCACGCCCACTTTCATGAAGCAGCTGTTTAAAACTCCCTCCACTGTGTCCAAACTGGACGACTATGCTTTTGCCACACCTGGGCAGTTTTTGGTGAGTTCTGTGACAAGGATTATTGCTGTCCAATTTTGCTGTTGTGTTTTGAGACATTTTTGCCACTATACTCCTGAACCCAGTTTTAAAGAGCTGCTGAGTAGAAAACACAATTAATGTTGAAAGTAATGTACCCCTTTCTGTAATGTTCAATGACATAAAAATTTTCAGCGGCAAACAACAACCTGTGTCAAAACAGTTATTTACCACTTCTCATCTTCCATCACATCATGTGAGCAATACTGTTCAAGGAGCATTGATATTTCATTTCTCACACAAAATTTCCAGACTTGTTGACGCAGGGATTTGTTGAGGTAAGCATTTATGCATTCTGTCAAACAAATATTGATTGGTCACGTCTGTGCAATGGGGAAAATAACTTCATTCGGTAACATATGGCTTGTTCCATTCCACTTGGCTTTGCTTCAGGGAATGGAACATGCCATCTGTCACCTCATGAAATTATTACCACTGCACTCATAAACATTTATTACTTGGGTATCATTGGGTATTATAATTTGTTAATGAAATCCCTTTGTGGTTTCATGCCCCCTCAGAGCACTCCTTTGCGGATGTCTGTCAGCCTTGGTGCAGACCTTGATGACTCAAATCTCTCCTGGACCAGCTCCCTAGCTACACCTCAAGGATCCACCCACAAGAAGACTAATGCCCTGATGGTGTCTGAGGGAACTACAGATCTAGAATCTACAGTGAGTATGATGTGCTTGAGTACTTAAGAACCCGAGTCATTTTCTCAACTGGTTTGATCTTATGAAGGTATTCTTGCTATTTGTGACATCTTTTACAAATGTGGTTTTATACATGTTCCTCAAGAAGTTCCCTAAATGTTGAGGTGCCACTCTGACGTGAGAGCAGACTGGAAACAATATTTGCATTAAAAAGGCACCTATTTAAAATCATGCATGTGTTGAATTAACAAGCAGTAACTTGACACTGCAGCTTTTTTAGGCATTGCTGGCTGAAAAATTTGGGACTGACAAATCTATATTACCTGAAAAGGATTATGTATAATTGAACTTTGCTCCTAGCACCTTTGTCACTAAACAATATTGATTTCTTTGGTATTAAAATAATTTGGGCTTATTGAATTAACTAATAGTGTCAAGTTAATATAATTCAGTGTTCATGCGGATGAACTAGTCTGATGTCTTGTAAAGACTCATTTGTAAATTCTATAAGGAATCATTTGCACATGATGAAATGATTTTGATTGTTTGAATATCTACAGGTCATTGCTAAAGCTCTCTTCACAAGTATGATTAACACGCCAGAAGATTACAATTTGGAAAGAAGGGTCTCTGAGCAAGACAGTCAGTCCAGCACCTTGCATCTCCAAAGCCTCCACATTTCATCTGCGGAGGAAGAGGAGGAGATGCTTGAAGATACAATAGAAAGTGACAGTGCAGAGGATGGTTCCAAGGAAAATAACGTGGAAGTGGGAGATGCTCGGAAAGAGACAGAGAACTCTGGAGGAAGGAGAATTGAGATTGGTGAGAGTTGCGACGTCTCAGAACATTTTGTTCTTGGAACCACGGATGCCACCACGGGAGAAAGGGAAAGAGAGCAAAGGATAGCACATGATGGGAGCCAGGATGAGGCTGATGGTGTTAAGAGAAAAGATGGGGCGGACACTGTTGATGAGGAACAAGATGATGTTGAGGGAGCTAAAGATGAACAAGATTGCCTTGCGCCACCATGTAGTGTACAAAATGCTCCAAACTTAACAGTAGATGATATGATAAACCATCCTACAGACAACAGGTTGTGTGGCATGGAAGAGTCTCTGAGATCACTTGTCTCAAACAGGGCTCAGGATGACATTGATTGCATAATCAGGGATAAACATCCGGCTCTTATTCCAGCAACAGAACTCACTCTCTGTAATCCAAGAAGTGCATCCCCAGTTGAACCCTCAGTTGCAGCTCAAGGATTTAAGCAGTGCAGTGACAAACCGCAGACCGACAGTCAGAATTCATTGGAGAATCTCACTGCCAGTGATTCTCAAGTCCTCAACAGGTTAGATCGGTCAGGTCTGGATCACAGCCGCATGGAGGACACCCTGGCTTTCTTCTTCCTTACTCCTCCCCAGACTAGGAGCAGACTTGCAAAGCTTAAGATAAAAAAATTGGCCAAATGTAGTCCAAAAGTACCTGATTCAAGTCTTCATGACAAGAGCAACTCAAAGTCTGGTGGCCCACCGTCAACATCTCTTGAAGCACACAAAATCCTGCAAATAGCAACAAGAACTTCTGATGATGAACTTCTTCCTGAAAGAGCAGATTCAGTGCAGACAAAGGCAAACATTTCTGTGATAAGGTTGAAGGAAGAAGATGGTTCCTTGAAGGAATCTCTGGACAACCTATCAGAATTAACACCATGCCTGAAGATCACAAACCCAAGCCTTGATGAGAGTCTTTCTAGCCTTCCTTCCAAAGAGGAAAAGGCTCCAATATGTTGTAGGTTTGACGAAGACAGAGGAGATAGCATGTTGGATGACTGCATTGAAGACTTTAAAGATGCAGTTGCTGGTTCTCCAGCAATCTCGGCTCTCCCATCTTCATCCTCTAAAACAGGTGCAGGGGATGTTTCTTCTCAGACCTTGTTCATCCAGAATCTTGCCGGTATAACTCCTGTAAGACAGACACAAGCATTGGTCTCACCACCTTACATTAACAGTCCAGATATGTTATCTCAGATCTCGCCAAACTTTGCCGAAGCCCTGTGCCTCATCACAGACCAAGTGTCAGAATCTCACTTTGCACATGTGTTATCTGCAGTGCCGGGAGACTTCAAGGAAGAGGCAACCTCTCATCCACTTCCTCCACCGGGCTTCACTGTTTCATCCACGTCTCCATCATTGCCACCACAGCATGATAGGAAGCTCCCACCTGCAGTTAACCAGTGCAGTTCAGAACAAAAGATTACCTCTGAACCAGCAGGTAAGGGCCAAACGAGTACTCCAAAGAGCCCCTGCAACCAGGACACCCCCAGCCAACTGTTCAGAATGCAGTCCAAAGCGGCCACTTCAAGGAAGTTCTTTTACCCGTCCGCTGCCAAAGCCGCTACCAAGACCAGCAACCACAAGGCCATGCAGTGGGTAGCTGATGCTGTCCTTGTGAACGCAGAGGAAAAGCAACAGCAGCAGGTGGGTCAGGTGACTTCTTCAAAGCCTATCCAGGAGGAATCAACAGTCAAGAAAGTAAACCAGACCCCTGCCTCAGTTGGGACAGGCAACATCTTTTACAGCAGCACCCCAGCTCCAAGAAATTCAGGTAAAACATTTACTGTTACTTGCTATTTTTGAAGGGATATCTGAAGAGAGACCATCAACCCTTATACTGTTGGCCTTCTCAAAACATATTTCCAACGTTCTTGAGCTGACGTGCATATGCACGCCTTGAAGTACCTTTCACAAAGCACCTAGACTGCATGAAACATTTCAGATGAAATGTTCTGAAGTTCAAAGTACTATATAGGCGGCACAGGAATGACAATTTAATAATCTTAAGTTGCAGAAACTTACAAATAATTTCAAGGCTTGAAAATCTCTCTTGAAAATTAAAATGCAGCTAACGACAGATTTATTATGAATTCAAAGATTTTTATTTAAATGTACATGTAGTTATAGAACCTGAATATGTAGTTATCTACAAATCCTCAATTTTCCTCTGGATGTAAATTTAAAATTTTACCAGCAGTTTTAATAGTAGTTGTATTTCTGTAATGTTTGGTGATAGGGATTGACCCAAAGAACAAATCAACAATTTTTAAGAAACAATGCAGAAACCTTTCTTTGAAGAGAACATGTTTTATTGTTGATGGTTTTATAAAAGTCTTTCACAGATTTAAAACATTGACCTTCAAAACTACATGTAAATGTGTTTTGTTGTGAACAACTTATACTTTTTTCCTGAAGAAGATTGACATGAAGTTGTCAGTTTTTCTACCCTTAAAATGTTTCATTTATTTGAAGAATTAACAGACATCTTTACCTATTTTTGCTGTACTTATGACTTAAATCTTGTGTGTTCATCCCCAGCATTTGTCACATTCACCAACTTTATTAAGTCTGAGAGAACCTCTTCATCTGAGACATCGAATCCAATCTGGTTGACTCCTTCAGATGACACTGCCACCCAGGCATGCTCAAAACTAAATGAACAAGCAACTCACAGCAGCAAGCTGGCAGAAAAGCAATCCAACTCCAGCATCACTGCCAATGAGACCACACCTCTGAGTGGAAGGACGCTGGCTCCAAGACATAACCCCAGTTACGGTGGGATCAGACGAAGGGCTGGTACCCATGGTTTGCCTGCCCCCAAAAGGTTAAAGACTGCAATAGAGGTTGATGAGGAAAAAACTTTACCCGGTGAAATGGGAAATTCAATAACACCATCCAAAGGACCTCTGGCAGAAATTATTCCTGAAGATTCTGGTATCAGTACATCTGCCAGAGAAATACACCAAGCTGAGACTTCTGATGAAACTATGCCCTCAAGCAGTAATGTCAAAGCCTCAGTTGTCTCAGGGCATAGACTTGAACGTGGAATCCGAAATATTGAGATTGTTGCAGAGAAACATTGCACCCCTGCAGAACCAATCATTGCCAAACAAGTGACAACTCACATGGAATTATGCCCCAGCAAAAGCAGAACAGGTGTTACACCTACCTCAGTGAGTTTTGCCTCAGCCAGTGGCAAGCCCATTAGCATATCAGATTGTGCATTGGAAAAAGCAAGGAGGCGTTGGTCTGAATTTCAGGAAGAGGGCATTCCTGATGCTGCTTCCTTTTCGTCAGCAAGTGGTAAACCAATTCAGATCTCCAAATCTGCCCTTGAGAAGGCTGCAGCTTTGTTTAATGAAAACAGTAGAGAGAAAGGTGATCATTCAAGAGCTGGTTTCAAAGAAAATTGCACAAGCACGTTATCAGCAAAGGTTCGATTGACTTCATCCCATGGAAGTTTTGCCAAGGTTTCTGACTCTGCCCCCCAAAAATCCCTTGACAATCAAAAGAGGGTCTCGTCCATAAATTCTGCCTATGCTGACACAGCTACAGTCCTGGATTTCACTAACACAGTTGGCCCCAGTGTGGATAGGACAAAAACTAATCCAAAGGAAAAAGGCATGCAACCTGCTGCAGAAAATAGGAGCAGTGACACTGACATAGGTGATCTTGCAACCACATCAGTCACCGTCTCCGTTAAACCCAACCAGCTGCTTCAAATTGATGAGACAGAACAAGTCGAACAAAATGTAGTTTGTAGAGAAACTACCAGTTGCATCCCTAAAGTGGATTCAGAATGTGATGGGCAAACAGCAAAGAGGGTTCAATGCGACCAGGTGCCATCTTTTAGTGGATTTGCCTCAGCAAGTGGCAAAGCAATTTCCATATCTGAAGCTGCTTTGCAAAGAGCCCAAAAGCTGTTTGAGGATGAAGGAAGTGAAAATTCGTCCTCCACTGGATTCTCCTCAGCTTCAGGGAGACCAATCCAAATATCTGAGTCTAACTTGAGGAAGGCAAGAGCCCTAATGGATGATTGGGAAGACGCCAGCTGTCATGTATCCAAGATGCAGTCTCAACCGCCCAATCAAACTTCATTCCAGCGACAGCAGCCAAATCGTCAGACAAACAACCAGAATCTTTCCAAGGGTTTCAGACCATTCAAGGCTCCAGCAAGAGTCCTTACTCCAGCTAGACAAAAGACTCTAGTGAAAGAAATAATCCATGCTAGATATTCCAAAAACGAACCCCAACTTGAAGCAGGGACACATGATCACAAGGTGGTCCATGGTGTGATAGGTTCAAAGAATTTGGAAAGTATCCCAGAATCTCACATCCTGGAGTTGTCCCCAGGGGTTCCAAAAGAGATGAAAAATACAGCGTCAGAAAACTTGGACTTTGAGGAGGAGTTCCTAAGTGCCAGCCAGGCCCAGAGGGAAATAGAGGCAGCTGAAGAAACCGAGTCTGCTTATGCCTTCATGCAGGCCGAAAATGACAGCTTCTCCCAGTTTGAAGAGACTGTTGTCAACAACTTTGTCTCAAGTAATAACAAGATTTTAGGTTGCCTTGATGTAAGAGAAAATTTAGTGGCAGCTGCTCAGAATGCTCACATGTCTGAAGATCGAAAAGCTGATGTTCCTGATGATGAAGAGCATGGCAATGGCCCTTCCGAACTGCAGTCAAACCAACCAAGTCAAGTTTCTTTCCAGGCTTCAGGTGCTCTGGACATAGCTTTTGTTCAATCCCAGGGCTCAGCTGTTGGGGAAGGGGAGACTCAAGGAGCAATACAGGCAGATCGTCACCAAGAGGAAGGCTTAATTAAATCGGAACATCAAACTATTGTCCTTTCTGGCAATATCACAGCAGCTGCCTCTGTCAACTTAACAGGCAACTCCTCAAAATCTTCACATGCGGTTGAGGGACCCTTTGAGGGTTTTCAAACGGCCCGTGGAAAGAGAGTAACTTTTTCGGAAGAAGCACTGCAGAAAGCCAAGAGCCTGTTGGACCTAGAGCTAAATTCAGAGGTTTGCATACCTCTGGAACCTACAAGAATGTGTGGGACATTAGGAAAGGCTTTCAACCAGAATGCTAAAACATTAATTTCTGAAAAAACAGAGATGATTGATCAGCAACTGCAGAATGATGAGGCACTGGATTCTACAGTTAAAAAGAGCATTGGGGAATCAGCTCAGAAGAGCAGAGCAGTGTCCAGTGATGCATACGACCGGTTGATTGCAAAGAGCACACCAGCCTTTTCTGGATTTCACACTGCTCAAGGTGGAACTGTAAGAGTATCTGAGGAGGCTTTGAGAAGAGCAAGAAGTTTGTTGTCTGAAGAGGAGGTCAGTGATTCTCATTTTCTGCCTGTAAATACTCAACCACACAAAGGCGTTGTTCACAACCCAATTCCAGATTCTTTGGTAAAAGACTGCAAGTGGAAAGAATCCACAAATCGTGACAGTCCCAAAGCAGTGGATCAAACTGATTCTGCCTTCAGTGTCGGAAGTCAGACAACCAGAGGAGAAACTGACATCATCTCTGAAGCTTCGGTAACAAGAGCAAGATATGTCTTGCAAAAATCAGAACAGACATTAAAAAATCAGGAGCTCTGTACCAGGAAGCATGCTGTCAGTGCAAGTGGAGATGCCGCCGTACCATGTGGCTTTACAACTGCCAGTGGCAATAAAGTCATAGTCTCGCAGGAGTCTTTACAGCAAGCTAAGGCCCTTTTTGAAGATGAACAAGTTGTTTTCTCTACTGACAGTATCACTTTAACAGCTCAAAATAATCTAAAGAGACAACAGCCATTTCCAGGTTTCTCAACAGCCAGTGGCAACAAGGTGTCAATATCAGAAACTGCCCTGGAGAAAGCAAAAAGGCTTTGCAGAGATACCGAGGATTTCAGAGTGCCAGATGCGTTTGACAGGGAGTATTCCAGCCTTGACCGGAAAAGAAGACGAGTGGATGGGAAATCTAAGGATACCATCTCCTTGGGATTCCAAACTGCCAGCGGGTGCCCCGTCTCCATTTCAGAGGCCTCTTTACAGACGGCAAAGCAACTACTGGATGAAACTCCAGAATGCACAAACCTGTCTCTTCAGGCTTCTGTCGGATTCCAGACAGCCAGTGGAAACAAGGTCTCCTTGTCTGCCGAATCGTTAGCAAATGCCCAAAGATTCCTTGCAGATGCAGAGGCGGCCTCAGAATGTAACACAGCAGGAGACCAGAGGAATACTCTCTTTGGATTTTCAACAGCGAGCGGAGCCCAGGTCTCTGTTTCAGATGTGGCCCTAGAAAGAGCGAGGAAGCTACTCCAAGATCCCGGCGATAGTTTGCAAGTGGCAGTGGACACTGAAGGAACAATGTCAGCCTCAGATTTCAATGGAGGTGCTAATGCACTCTCAAATCGAGCTGCCACTGAAGCTGAGGTGCATTGGGGAGACAATAGCTCTGATGCAGTTGTTCCAAAGCTTGGAGGAAAAGGGAGCAGGACCAACTCTTCACGTCACTTAAATTTCAAGACAAAGAGTAAGCATAGTTCAAAATGTATCATAAAACTTTCTCACAAAAATTCATTATTCCAGACAATCACAATTAGATCTAACTTTGGAATAACTCTGGAAAGGGAAATGGAAATTTGTAGCATGTTATCTGTCTAAAACTTCATTAGACAAAATCTAATCAAAACAAATCAAATCAAAGGAGCGTATTGTTCAAATGGACAAAAGCTGAAATGGACATTATCGATGCTCTCCTTTTCAACACATTTGTAGGGTTTCTCATTTGTCCATCCTCAACCATTTTTTATAAAGGAATCAAGTTTCAATCAATTCTATATACAGGAATTCCTTTGATGGTTTATGTACTGATCATACACATGGTTGAATCAGGTGCCTGATTAATGGGCCAAGTTTGGACAATCACCTTTTTTCCTGTGCTTAACTTTTTTGGTATTGAACTTCCCCATAAAAGGCGTCAAAGAAGGGGAAAACTAAGAATGAAACTTTCAAGGCTTTAAGATAAGTTTTAAGTTGTACACTAAATCATGTTGTTAAAATTGCATTCTACAGTTGCTATTACCAACACTTCCAGCTTACACCAGGGACATTCATCACCACAACATAAATCATTCCTCCATCAAAGGTATGGTTCTTCTTTTTTGTTTTAAATTGTGGATTGAGATAATGGTCATGAACTTCTGCAATAAAGGATTTGCTTACACCAGGACTGGGATTCTTTTAAACAATGGTATCACCTGCAATTTAATGTTCATAGGCTTGTCTTGGCACTCTACTTAGATTAGTTTATTGCTTCTTATCCATAAATATCTTGGCATCCATTCATTTAACCAGACGCTGGTAACAGATAGAAAGGTATTCTTTATAGATTGGTTACTTTGATGATCTCACAGATTACTTAGTCACATGTAGCTACATGCGCATTCATGTGTACATGTACAGGGCTTGCATCAGTAGTGTCGTTCTCAGCAGTGGTGTTGGTTTCACAATAAATAGGCTCTTTTCTTCCCATTCTTGTTATCTGATAAGTTTGTAAGTTGTGCATTTCATCTACCAACAGACTCACAATGCGCTTTACGCTATGTTTACGCTTTCCGCTATCTCTGATGATTGTTCGCTTGACATTCCTGAAGCCATGCCAGTTTGCTAGGAAGTAGACAGCTCAAATGCAGCCATTTCAGGTGCAAATGGCTAAGCAAACACAGAAACCATCTCTGTCCTCGCAGGTTCAAATTTATATTCCTGGGTGGAAAGAGGCATGTAGGGCTAAAGTGACTTGCCCAAGGTCACAACATGTACCCGGCTGTGGACTCGAACCCCTATCCTGTGACTGGGAGTTATAAACTCTAACCATTAGGCCACATGGCATCTGCAGTGAAGTTAGAGTCCCAAGGCAAATTACTCTCAGAAGTTAGCAAGGTCCATCCAGATAGAATAAGAATTAACAGATCAAGATTTAGCCTCGGTGAGTTCAGCTACATGTAGTGTCTCAAGTTTGACTTATTTTCCAAAGTTTTCCTAGTTTATTTCAGTGTTTCACCTTTTACCTTAGGTCATTTGAGTTATACTTATGAAGGAAATTGTTTAAAACAGTTGCACAATAAAATGATTTTATTGATAATTAAATTAGTTCCATTAAATTAATTTATAATTAGATTATATTTAGGCTTACATGTGATTTGTAAACTTTATTTTGAATGTTCCTTTGATTTAGATGTAACAGCACTAGATATTATTGAATTATACTTTGAAGAATTGTATTGAGGTGTAAGCTAAATCTATTTAGTGATAACTTCATGTATGATTAAGATTTAAATGAAAAGTACATGTATACACTATATAGTACTGTTAAATGTATGGTAGGAATTTTTCTGTGCAATTTTAGATATCATTTCTTAGAAGTACATGTATTGTTGTAAATCATGTCATTGATTTGACTTACAGGTCATCTGCTTCATTCACACGACAAAAAAAGGTCACCTCAGGAAAAGCTCCAACAGCTTTCCGACCCCCCTTCCAAACAGCACAGCTCCAAACCCGACAGTCTGGGCCAAGGCCAGGCAAGTCACAAGGTGGCCTCCAGGTTGTCCCTCAGGTATCTGTCCCATTTCTGCCACCGAAATCCCAAACACCCTCCATGGTCAATACCAAGCAAGTGGATGCACAATCAAACAAAAGAACATTGGACTTGGACATAGACAGCCAGCAGGCTGGTGGTCCTGAGCCAAAAAGAGCTAGACCTGAGGTGGGTATGGAAGGAGAGTCCGCTGCATCGTTTGATGGAAAGAGCAAGACGGTTTCAAGCACTAAAGAAGAGATGGGATTGCCTAAAGGACTGTGGGAGAAAGCAAGGAAGAAGCAAGCATCTAGGATTCAGATCAAGAAGGTATGATGGTTGGAACAGGAATAATTATTCAGTAATTTGTTGCCATTTAAGCTGCAATTTCATTCATATGCTTCAAGCTGATGTATTACTTATTTATTGACGTAGTAAAGTCATTTGAGAATTGCAACCATGTGGACATGAGTCTTCCTGTCAGTGTACATGCATGTCTCCCATTGTAACCCGTGCTCTTGAAATGACATACCTGTAATGTGGAAACAAACAAAAAAGAACTAGGTTTCTTTTATCAATTTTGTTCTAGATCCAAGTGATCACACCACAGCCAGGGGAGCTCTTCATTAAGAGGCAACAAGAGACCAGACTGCCTCTGCACGAACTCGTCGATGGCCAACCACCTCAGCACTATGCCAGAAATCGGGTGAGAGTTCTTTGTCAGAATTCCTTCAGAACTTATTCTTTGTACATGTACATTTAGTTGTCTTATTGGTGTTTCCAGAGTTTCACCTTTATCTTCCATCAGAAATTTCTTGCTCTGTGAATTTGCATTTTGCAATACTTGATAATTCTTGTGGAAAAGAATGATCATTTATGAAGTTGTCAGATTGACGGATGTATGAAAACGGTTTTCTAATAAATTTTGAGGTATTTGTTCAAGATTGTTAACAGCTTATGAGGTTTTTAAATAGAGTTAATGAAATACGTTCTATGAAACACCTGTGTTGTTCAGTTTAAAAGGTACGGTAATATGCAATTACATGGTAATAACTCTTTTTAAGTCTTTGAAACAACCAAACCTTCAAACAGTCATTAGTTAAGGACCAAAATTCCAAATTACGTCGAATAAAAGCTTAGTTCTTTCCATTTCAAATACAGTAAATTCTCGATAACTCAAAACCGGTTAACTCGAATGTACTGTGCGTGTACCTGGATGTGTGGGCAAGACTCAGGAAGTTTCATTAACGCAAATCAAATTTTTTATCCATTCCCCTGAGGTTCGAGTTATCGAGAGTTTTTTTATACTGTACTATCTTTGGTAACCATCGGTTGCAGTTAAGTCATGAACTAGCAAGCTCTGTTTTGCTGTTTACTAACTCTGTTATGCATGCTGTTAAACCAGGTTTAAAGTTTTATCTGTTAAAATTTTCCGTCATGCTCCCGTGTGGTGTTCTAATTCTCCACTTGTTTTTCATCCAGCTGGTTGAGAGTGGCATTATTCCCAGCACCCTCTCTGTGACCTCATCCACAGCGGAAGCCTTCAGGTTCTCTCTGAGGGATCAGTGCAGCCCTGAGGCCCTGAAGACCAGTGAAGGCTTGGTGCTCGGTGATGGGGGTACCCTGGTGCCTGATGATGCAGGCACGGCAGGCAAGGAGGAGTTCTTCAAGTGAGTGTCTGTGTTTGCTGGATGATCCCTGTCTAGACTGTCAGATGTAAACTTTGTCGCTACATCATCTTCACACTGTTTTCAGATACTATGGCCGTGTCCGAAACGGGCTTTTAGAGCTATGGCTAGGTCTATTGTCTACGCGTTTCCACACATTTCTACTAGAGCGAAGACCTAGACAATAGATTCGGATGCAGCCTGTGTCTCTTGTGATAGCACAGTAGGGATTGTAGCAATGCAGGAGTGTATACACTCAAAGTTTTATAATTATTTAAAATGCTTTGACACATATCAAATAGGATGTCAAACAGAGGATTGACAAAGTAATCAAATGATCCGATTAGTGGTTTTGAACAATCATGAAAAGTACTTACAGGACCATTATATTACATCATTGAGTGTTATCAGTGTGAAATGACATGCTCATTAGAATGAATCAGTCATTTTTTGTTATGTGTATACACAAAAATATCTACACACTGTCTTGCAAACTGTCCCTGATGCACCCTCATGTTCTGTCCCCAGTGTTGATATTCATGTAACATGGGAACTTTCCCGTCTTCTCAGATCTGACTTTTCTAACAGGTGTCGTCCACGTCTTTTTTAAAAATTGAAGATAAATTTTTAAATTGTAAATGCCCTAGGGGATTGATTTCTTGAGTGTTTCCCAACTGCAACTTAACCCTAACCCTACATAATACTACAAACTACTAGTTGTAGTAAAATGTAGTATTCAACCCTGTCGCTTGTAAGAGGACATGACTTCTGTGAAGCCATAAGATACAATAGATAAGACATTGTACCATGCAGTGCTGTGGCACTATGAATGCATGGCTTTATTGTTCTCTGTACAAGTAACAATGGAAGTAACCTAGCCAGAAATATTTGTAGCGCTAGGTCCTTCAGGCTCACACTACTACTTAGTATTGTGTAGTACTGAGTAGTGTAAGCCAAACAATATGCTTGGCTAGTTTGCTAAACCTTTTTCCTTTTCCTCATGTAGCGCATTGCTTGATACCCCTGGAGTGGACCCCAAGTTACTGACAGCTGACTGGGTCAGTAATCACTACCGTTGGATTGTTTGGAAACTAGCTGCCATGGAGAGAGCATACCCACAACATTTGGCTGGAAGGTAGGACCTGAAGTAAATTTGGGCCTTTGTTCCATGCTACGTCAAACAAATAATGGTGTATCTTGTTTAATATGCACCAGAGAGACATCTAAAGAAATTTCAAGGCAAATGCATGCCCTGCCTAAGCTTGTTCTGATCTTTTGGAAGGAAATGTGTACAAGAGTGCATAAAAGTGGAAATCACTTTTTTTCACACTCACATATTGTTGCTTGGAAAGAATCTGACACATGGACAATGAATAGGAGCCCTCAACAGTTTTCAACAGTGTAATAACCATTTTCATCACAGTTCAAAAGTGATTGGTGCATCGAAGTAAAGAGCTCAGTTTATGTCGTTGCAAACTGAAACAGTTACTTTTAGAAATGGCCTTAGGACTTGCTTTTTGATGTGTGTGATTTGTTTGCCCAACAAGATACCTTTTGCTACGTGACAAAATGCACTCTTGCTGATGCATGGAGGCCACTTGTTGAAGGAGCATTAAATAGTATGAATATAACCTGTCGGTGTGGTACCACATCCAATTTATGGATTCTTATCGTGATGCAAAGTTTCAATCAAGTATTTTCTAAATGCCAAGTAAAATGGTGTGGATCAAGTTATATAAGACAGACAGCAAGTACTTTCAAAAGAAATTAAGGACTTTGGACACCAGGATCTTGTATGAGCCAAGGTTTTAAAGACAAAGGCATCCTGAAAGTACTTGCAAAGCATTTTTCCAGTCCTGCCCCCAAAGTGTAACTGGAACATATTTTCAAGTATCCAAAGGTACCATTTTATCATTTTTCACTCTAGCCTTGACTTAATTCGCTGTGTGCTGGCTTTATTGACTATTTCACTCTTGGGGTTTGTGGCAGGTTGTTGACGCCTCACTGGGTCCTGCTCCAGCTGAAGTACAGGTATGACAGGGAGATTGACCTTGCCCAGCGCTCCGCCCTCAAGAAGATCTTGGAACGAGATGACACCCCATCAAGAAGGATGGTTCTGTGTGTAGCTGGTATCAGTCTTGCAGAGACAAGTAAAGTAGCCAGTCCAAATCAGGAGGACACCAGTGGAAAGGATAATGTGAAGGTAAATATGTCAAGTCACTCTGAATGTGTCAAGTCAATCACAAGTAATTCAACAAGTTCATGTCTTCATGGATTGCCTTGGATTCATAAGGCTTTTAACAGCACTGTAATGACAGTTTCCATTACAGAAAACAACTCACCTCTGTTTACCTACATTTGCATATCAGAGCGCATGCACGACAAACCTCGCTGCAACCAAGCCACATCCTCCGTGCCCACTGCATGTCCGAATACAAAAGGTCGTGTAGCACTGAGACTCGTCCTAGTTTTTTTCATTGTTGCATGCTGCATCTTGTAATTACATAAGTCACATCAATGTCCGCTACAATGTCCTACTAAGTGGTTATTTTGTAGCTTTGGTCAGGTAAGGGTTCAAGACAGACCCTCTGGTTAGAAGAACTGGGCTCCTGTGTGCGCTCTGCGACTTGACATGTAAAGACCATGCTTTTGAGTGTAAATTGCTTGTGCGTACCCAGTGTACCCCGCGTATGCGCCTTTTAAGGCATCTTTCCTTATGTGTGTTTTTGAGAGCATTGCTTGCATGGTGTGTTCATGTGTTTCACTTCCAAAGACACACAATTCAACTCTGTTCACATGAGGCACGTGTTCGTTGCATTTGGCTGTCGGGGTTGCTCCGGGAGTGATTTTGATGGACATGCGGTGCATAGTGAAAGGCGCCTTAACTTGCACCTACGCAATTCGTTAGGATTGTCTTTTTCATTACAACCCTCCCCCAAAACTAACAACAGAACAAACGAACACACTCTCTTTTCCTCTCACTCGGAGCAGATATTCCTCAACTCATTGCAGCTCTAGTCCCTGTACCGCTGCGCCTTTCTTAAAAGAAAAATTAGTTAGGCTTTGGATATGTGCCACCTTGTCTGAGTATTTCTTGAACAAGATACATGTAGTGTCAACACACGACACCGCGCAGTGGGGCAAAGTGCTGGAACCGAAGTGCCCCTGATTGGTTACCATTTATTGTTCACTAAATTTCAGCGTAGTGGGGTGGCCATCACTTTACTTAAGGTAGCCTTAAGGTAAGGTGGGTTCAGTTTAGACTGCGTTGCCCTGCATGTCCCTTCCCTCCCAGATTATTATGTAACTCTGCAAATGTAGAGGTGAGTTGTTTTCTGTAATGGAATTCCCAAAACCTAAGGGGACTTTTCCATTCTAGTAAGAAAACATTCACCTCTGTTTACCATCCCTCCCTGTTCAAAAAACCAAAAACAAAATGAATAAATAAAACTGGGAGAGAGATCTAAAAAACCCCCAAAACAAACTAGGATGGGTCTCAGTGCTACACTGCCTTTTGCACTGGGACATGCAGTGGGCGTGGAGGGTGTGGCTTGGGCGACTTTTTCAGCGAGGTTTGTTGCATGCGCGCTGATATGGAAATGTAGGTAAACAGAAGTGAGTGTTTTCTTACAAGAATTGAAAATCCCCTTGGATTTGGGGAAAATTCTAGTAGAATCATGCAATTGTTAAATTCTATTCTAGAAGCTTGTTTATCATATTGCTGTTATTTCAATGAATGCAGTGAGTTGGGAAGTTTTGTAACCTGTAGTACCTGTTGGTAACAAGGGCTATTGAATCAATTACAATTTAAAACAGTAAAAGATAGCACCTGTTTTCACAGAGATGACTGTATGCAGTCAAACAGCATTGATATGATTTCTTTCATAGTGAAGTTACTTCCTTTCATTGTCCCTTTCTGGTCTAGATTTCTGGCTCCGCTGTCCCTACCCTTGAGTTGACAGATGGTTGGTATTCCATCAAGACAATCATTGACAAGCCCCTTGCTGGGCTTGTCTGCGCAGGCAAGATCCACATAGGCCAAAAGCTGTGTATCTATGGAGCAGAGCTTGTGGGATCACAGGATGCCTGTTCGCCGCTAGAGGTAGGAGGCTTTTCCAATAATGTATTAATGTACAATTACTGAGCATTTTAGTCCACTGTTAAGACAATTATTCCTGTGAGGGATGTAACCAGAACTCAATAGTTATTCAGCTATTTTCATGCTTCCATGTTAAATGGCTTATTAGGGAATTAAATTAACCTCTCTGAAATAGGCAGTGACATGTATAAGTGCTCATAGACTTGTTGATATCAATGTAACTATAGCAGTAATGATATGTAGGTAGTGCCCCTAGTTTGTTACTTAGTCAGGTGATATGATGCATCCACTTAGATTGGTCTGTAGTGCTTTGTTTTAGTGTTGCCATCCATTTGCAGTCCCTATTCTGTATCATTTGAGGCTTTTTCTATTCAAAATAGTTCATTAGATGATTGTTTAAAAGTGCTTGACAAGTCATCATGTAAAATCAGTTGTGTAACTGCACAAGTGTCTTTGGCCTCATCCAAAAGTTACGGCTTCAGTTGGAAATGGTATGTCACATGTGGAAACCAGTGGCTAGTGGCCGCTATGTTCTCTCATAGACACAGGTATTACACTTAGCCACAGCCAACTAATTTGGACAAAACCTTTTGTTACTGTTACTAGGTGCCAGCGAACCTTAGGCTGAAGATATCAGCCAATGCTACCCGGCGCGCTCGCTATGACGCCCGCCTGGGTCTCCAGCATCATCCCCAGCCCTTTTCCCTCCCACTTGCTTCGCTATACCCCGAGGGCGGCACGGTGGGTTGTGTGGACGTGGTGGTTGTCAGAAGTTACCCCATGCAGGTAAAGTGTTGTTGGATAGTTAGCATCACAGTTAGGTGTTGTCTTGTTTTCAGCAGTAAATGATTTGTTTACTCTCTTTATTTCTCACTTTCCCTCTGTCGCACAGACCAGGTTATACCATATGCTACAGTTGTTTCGATGTGACGTTAAAAGGCTCTTTCTCTCCCGGCAATCTTTCTAGTTCATGGAGAAGCCCAGCAAAGGGGGCTGCACTTTCCGAGGGAGGCGGGCCGAGGAAAAGGAGGCTGCAAGGTTTGCCTCGGAGAAACAGCGGCGGATGGAGAAACTTTACAATCAGATACATGAGGAGTACCAGGAGAAGGAAAACAAGAAAGGTAACAAAGCAATTGCCTTCTTTAACTCCAACATTTTGTGCCGAGCATCTTCCCCAATCCTTCAGAATCATCCAGCATGTACATGTAGGAAACCCATGGCGCATTCTTGTCATCAAACCTTTCAACTGGCATCAAGTACCATGCAAGGTAATAGTGACTGGGCTTTACTTTCCTTAATGTAAATCTTCCAAAGTGGCCAGGAGGATTTTGAAGGATATGGGAGTATTGTTCCAATTTGTTAGGACACCTTGTGCATGCACCCCCCCGGCATTTCCAAATGCATATGGCTGGCTTGTACGCATCCAGATGAAAATTAGGCATCCATGTGTCCCCCAGATAGAGCTCTGTGAGCAGTTTCACTGTGCCACTTACCGTAGATTGCTGTCACAGTCCTCTTAAAGGGACCAAACTTATTTGAGTGTTACATCCGCACAACACTGTTATTGGTGCATCCATATTTTGTAATTTTACACTGCACACCCTACATCTGTGATGCTGTGAAATGGTGCGTATCAACAAAATCGTCTACCTATCTAAATTCTATAAATTTTCACAATAAATAATTGTGTGTTTATAGATGCACAGTAATTTTAATTTGGTTGGTCAACTTTGCTGTTTCCCCCATACATTCTTTGTGTAATGCTAGCAAAGCACATGCACTAGCCTGTAGGCTATTTGGATGCACTTTGGACATGCAAATGTAAGCATTTTAAAGCGAAACATAGGAACTCTGTCGTTGAAGGCAAAAAAAAAGCAATTCCTTAATGCTGATCCAAATCCGTATATGTTGTTCCTAGTGAATTCAAGCCGACGGTCCTCTTCAGCCCAAAAACTAGCTGCCAAAGATCTTGGGAAACTCCAGACGGGACAGGAGCTCTACGAGGTGCTCAGCGATGCTGTGGACCCAGTGGCCATTGAGGTGAGTTCAGCATCTTAAGGAGCATTGGTCAGATCATATACCTGCTTGAAGATTTGTCTGAGTGAATAGCATGGTTTTAGCACCCATAATATCCTTTAGCCACGTCATTATATTTGTTTGAAAACATACTTTTAAAGTACGCAATTTAAGTACTTTGGTTACTCTGGGTGTGGACACTCACTTTGTGAATACTGTCTAAAACTCTGTTGAGTTGTCATGTAGGTGGACGTTACTGAGTTCTCTTGAGTACCTCAAAGTCAGGTCCATGTAAATTAGAAAAAGGCCATGAAATACAGATGAATACAGATCTAGGATTACATACGGTTTTCTTGCAAGTTTTTGGTTGCTTCCCTCGCATGGCAGGCATTATTGTCAGAGAGGCAGGTGGATCGGTTGCATGACTACCAGCGCAGTCTACATGAGAAGAAGCAGGCCGACTTGCAGGGACGGTTCAAACGGGCCTTGGAGGACAAACAACAGGTAAATGAATATCAGTCATGTGAGTGATTTTTTTTACTGATGTTTACGTGAGGCATGCCTATTGAAATTATTTGTGGGAACACCAATGGAGTAATCATTGAACAAAACATTTTCATATTTTCTAAAAATTCTGATTTTTGTTTGTTAAGACCACTACTTTTACTAGCAGTAGTCCATACTTTCTTTTCAAGAGATGTTTCTACCTTTCAAAAAAGTCTCAAGCATAATTAAGTCAAGATTTTTATTGAATTTGTTAATGTTACAGGACACATCATCAGTTTTCAGTTTTATATATTTGTCAAATGTTCAACTTTAAAATTTCCTCTCTCCTAATTACAGCACTTAACCATGAGCATCCTTTACACCTAAAGCATTCTTCTGAATTTGAACTCCTTGCAGGAGAACCAGATTGAGAGAAACGTGACCCCTCTCTTGAGGCTGAGGGTTGCCGACCACCTCGGCAAGGTAAGCACAGAAATGATGGACACCTTCCAGCTGACTGTCTGGAGACCCACAGACGATATCATGCAGTTGCTTAGTGAGGGCAAACGACTGAAAATTTTCAACGTCTCCACATCATCAGGAAGGCAAGAATGATATTTTAACTGTTATGTTTTTATTTTATATCTCTGTGGTAAGAGTATGTGCCTGTTCCTAATTACTGCAAATTTGCATTTCATCTTTACCTCTTTTCAGTAACTGATCATAAAAGTTGATTTTCTTGTTTTAAAGAGCCATCTTTTTAGTTCTTAAAATTTTGCCCTTTTTGATGGAATAGTAAAGTGAGATGCTTTTGATATTTCTCTCTTCATAAGCTCTACTTTATTTCGTTGTCAACACCTTAGATTCCGTGTGGGATCCAGTGCTGTCCAACTAGCCTCAACCCGGGCGACTCGCTACCAAGTCATGCCCTACCCTGATCCCCAGTCCACCCTCTCCTCTGGCTGCTCCGTCTACCAACCCAGGGAGGTGCTGAAGTTTGCCCATGCACTTAAGCCGCGGTTCCTACCTGCTTACAGTGAAGTGGATGTGGTTGGGGTTGTGGTGACTGTCCAGGGAGCTGCTACTAGTCCTGGGAAGAGGTGAGCTATAGTGTAGTAGACAGAGAACACACAAGTCCAGAACTTCTGTGATAACTCATGTCTTATGGCCTGGACCCAAGCCATGGCTTCCTCTTAGTGAAGAAATCTGTCTGCTGTGGACTAATCAAGAGACCAGAATTAGAAACAATTACCATTGTGGCACATTAATACAGGGTTCCTGTGGCCTGGAAAAGTTATGAAAAAGTCATGGAAATTTGTTTTTGTTTTCCAGGCCTGGAAAAGTCATGGAGTTTTGTAAAAATGACTAAAGTCGTGGAAAAGTCACAGAATTTTTCAAACACTGTGTGTGATTTCTATTCTCAGAAATAAGTGCATAAAATGTGTGATTGTATTCGCAACTTAAAAGGCAGAATAGTCCAAGAAATTGCATTATTGGGTCATGGATTTCTATAATTGGGTCACGGAAAAGTTAAGGAATTTAATTGTCCTTTAGGTGCAGGAACCCTGTTCATAGCTACATGCCTCTTTGGCCAGTAGGGTAACCTGCCAAAATGTACCCCCTCAAGTTTAAGCAGCATGGACCCGTGCACATGATTTCGGGTTAGCAGATGTGATGACACGCACATGTCCACACAGTGTTTTTCTCTATCTGAAAAGCAGCTTCAAGGGCATTTTGGAGTCTGGGTTACTGTTGCAAAATGAAGAGGACTAGTTCAGGAAATCATCAAAAATCCAGCTTGGAGTTATAATGGGTGAAAGAGGAGCATTCTCCCACAATTTTCTTAACCACATGAGATAAAAGAATGTCCACACTATGTGCATGTATGTAAAACAAACACGAGTGAGTGAGCAGTGCCACTGCAGCATCAGTGTCTCCTCGGATTACTCAGTATCAGAAGACTCTGCCCGACCTTATTTCACGAGTCTGTAATTTTCACCTATGAGCATGTGGGTGTCAAGTTTCTTGCAATTCTGCCCTCCCACCATGAGCACAGAATTTCTGTGGAGCACAGTAATCGTAATTGTGAGATTCTGTGGTTAATAAAGCCATGGCATTAAGCCCTGCTGATTTATGTGACACATTCAAAAATTGAATAGCTTACCCAAGTTCTGCAGATTGTTGCCACATTTTTCATTCTATGTTATGTCTGGCTCCATCATCCAAGTGCTTCATTATTACACAGTAGCAAAATTACATTGTGGATAGCCTTACACCTGTATTAACCATTAAATTGCCTGCAAAATGATGGGTATTTATTGGTGTTGTCTACTGTTCTGCAGCTGAATTCTTTTCATAAATGTTTTGGTTTGTTTTTCTTTATTGGCCTTACATTTGTGCTTTTGTGTTGAACTTTCTTTCTTGATTTCAGCTACAGTCAGATGGTTTATCTCGGTGATGCTCAGGGGAAATTGATTGCCATTAAGTTTTGGGGTGGCTTGCAGGTGAGTTTACCATGTTCAAGTAATTTGTTGATTTTTAGTTAATATCATCAGTCTTACAATGAATCATTTCATACCACTAAATTTGACTTCTTCCCAAATAAAATTGTTTGACTTGTAAACGGAGGTTAATTAACAATCACGACATCTGCTTTGAAATCATTCAGTTTATTAAGTTTCCAATAAATCAAACAATCAAGAAGTACTTAACTGGTTGTACATTCTTTCATTTAAATTATTTTTAAATGTATCAAATTTTGCAAGGTTAGCATACATGCACTGCACCTCAATTAGCTAGCTTGCTCTAATATCAGCATCTTACCAAATCTTTCAGAACTTAGTAACACAGATAAAAACTGCTCCCAAATAATTAAAAACGATGACAGATTTACCTTCTTAACAGAAAGGAAGGCAAAACTGAGAGGTGGTTTTTGTGCCCATAGTTGGATGATTCAATAAATTAACCAAAATCTTAACTTGCTTGACATTTTTGCTGCGGAACTTCTTCCCAAATCTTTCACTGTGCCATGAAAACAGTGGCTCATTCTGCGCACTTTAACTTTCATTGGGCATCCGGCCCCACTGAACTCGGCCTCCCTCAGCTCTACAAATCCACCAAACCCTGCTATGGAATTTGGAGGGATGGGGGGGGGGGCTGGAAACGATTGTTCATGGATGCATTTGGCTGATTGTGTGCAGCTGCCCATTTACTCAATCACCAACTTCAGTTGGGACAAATTGCCTGAATCCCCATTTATGTTTTCATTCCAGACCCACTGCATTGACAGCCTGGTCAAGCCAGGAGCCTTTATCGCCTCAGCCAATCTCCAGTGGAGGGCAACCAGTGCATCGTCCTCCATACCCTGCTTACATGCCACAGACACCACCTCAGTCACCCAAAACCCTAAGGCTGAACACCTGAGACATGCCATGCAAGACCTACAGAACCAGATTAAGGTAAAGCAAATGGTCCAGGTTTGATTTTTTCTTTTCCATTTTTAATTGAGTTGAAAGACGTATCATCTTTGTATATTCTAGCTTCCAAACACTCCTGAACTGTCTCATATTCGTTGAAAGCGATACTGTTGATGTGTTCTGTGTACTTTAACATTGACCGAACAAATCCTAAATGAAGGAGAAGTGGCAGGGCAGTACCTTCCTCTTTCTTTAACAGAATATTCTGGTTGATCTTGAAAGATTTGGGAGGGTTAAAGTCAGTGCTGCATTGTATTGCTCTGTTCAGCCTGTTTGGATTTCATATTTGGTTTAAGGTGCTTTATAAATTTTGAATTTTGCAGTTATAGTGTTGATAACACCGGTAATGCAAGTCATTTAACAATCATCACCATTTTTATCATCAACATCGCTAGTAATCCCTGATATTATTTGTCAAGTTTTCAAGTCCCCATTGGGTTTGGATCTTTTGCCATACAGAATCCCAAGGCCTTTTTACAGAGCATGGAACAAATTACATTGGAGATGATACTTACACAGTCAGGACATCCCACTCCCATGAAGCCAAGACCAGTTAGCGTGTCACCTTGGTCTGGCACCAAGCCCAGCAGGGGTGATACTGCTACAAATGCGACTTCAGAGTGGGATCACTTATCTGAAGGTCAACGAGTTGGCACTTTTGATCAGATCACTTGCCAAAGCTTCCCCTCTCCTGCTCCAGCAAACTGGACACATCAACTTAGACCAAGTTCAGCTTCCATGCCCAGAGGAGCTGTAGCCTCAGGAGACAGAAGACCGTTTAGCCTAGTCTCTACTCCAGTTATGGATCCACAGGACCAGAGGAGACTTGATATTAGCAGACGGTTTGATCTCCTGTCCAGGGTGCTCTCCCCACCACCTCTGTCACCACTTCCCACCCCCTTGACAAACAGAGTGACACGCAGCTTCCAACTGCCATCAAGCAGGAGATCTGCTCCTGGGTATGGGCTAAGTTGTGGGTCCAATCTTTATAATATGCAAGTGATAAAAGGTCAAGGGTCTGATGTCAAATGTAACAACAGTCTTTATAGCCCAGAGGCCAAGTTACAAGAAGAGACTCTTGACTCGAAAGGATGCATTGATAAGTCTGTGCAGTCATCTGATTTTGCTTTACTAGCACAACACATTGAGATGCACTCCTCAAGAGAATTGGCTGACACTGCCGAATCAAATGTCAAATCTGAGAACTCCTTAGAGGATTGCATGACACCAAGCCAGCAACAGGTCCAGGAGGTACTTGGCATGTCTTTCAAGAGCCTCGGGGAGATTGACTGGGAGTGGACGCAACAGGTGGATGCTCCATATTCTCCAGAACCAGGCATCATCGAGGCCAGGCATTCTGGACCAAGCCCAGACTTCTCCTATGATACTCCAAGTGAATCTCCACCTCCGAAGAAAAAGGAGGAAGACTCCTTAAAACTGTCCGTAACAGAGTCAAACACAGACTGCTGCAAAGAGGATGATAAAAACTTGGCTGGGGAACGACTTGAGATTGTCAAGAGTGTTGACATTCCGAGCAACAAGACTAGCAAGAAAAACCTTGGCCACCGAAGCCGCCGGGAACATACTGGCAGAGATGCTTCTGGGAAACTTTCTTGTCCTTCTGGATGTCCCGATTCCTCAGGGGAACGAAAATTGATGGATGAAGCAATAGATCAGAAAGGCCAGAACAGAAGAAAGGATAACACAGAGAAAGAACAGCTAGCATTAGAGGACACAGAACAAACAAAGAATCATGCAGGTGTTGATGAAGACAAGAATCTCTTGAAGGATGAGCCCAAAGCTTCCAAAGATGTTGCAAAGCATGAAGATGAGAATTGTCCACAAGATAATAATGCTTTGAATAAAGATGCTTCTACAGGGCAACAGATGCCTCTCAAGCCAGTGGCAAGACAGAAGAAGAGGCGAGAGCGGTCAAGAGCTGACCTCTCCATCTTGGAGCAGAGCTGCCTCTTGAGTGATGAATTGGGTGAGCCCACAAGAAGACTGACTCGCTCTAGTAGCAGAAGGTCAACTGTGGGAAAATGATTTCAGAGGCCTGCAGTAAACCTAAGTCCCAAAGGAAAAAAATCATACTGTTTAAGTGATCTGTGATCAAGTACTATTCAGGGGTGATCCAGTCATTTTCACCCTTTCTCTTGCTGTAAATGGGGTTCCTGGTGGCACTTTTTATTTTGCAAGATGTCATATTCCAGCTGGTCGTACACCTTTGCCTTATTTTCTCTGGGAATTTACAATGGAAAGTTTATTAATAGTGAAAATTATTACGTCTCTCAATTAAATCGCATAATATTATTCAGTACTAATGTTAACCATCCATAAATGGAAGTCTAAAATTGCCAAACAGTTCTGTCTTTGAATTCTTTCGCATTTTACAATTTTTGTATTAACTAAAATGTATTCAGATTGCACATGAAACTTTTATTCTTGTAGCGAAATTAAACCATTTTAATTCAGTCCTCAACTCTTTCTTCCTTTGTCATTGTTCTATAAATCTTTCCTGCTTCATTTTGAAACTGTATTAAATCAGCTGTGGAAAAATAGCAGACCATCAAGTTTCTTGTCGAGCATGGCTTTAAGAGTTTTACGGTCGTTATAGTTGAGCCAGATCCCTCTCATGAAAAGGAGGGTTCGTTACACTGAACTAAAGGTCAGTCACATACTTTTTGTCATTGTTGATCCTCAATGTGTAAAGGAGCTGCAGAAATGTATCATAAATCTGACCCCTGATGGTGAGGTCCCAGTGATTCAGGTCTTTGCTGCCTCATTGTCATTGCCTCAGTCTTTCAACCCCGATCAATCTTTTCTAAACTAGATTTTCCCTCTGTATTAAAATGATTTCACATACAGGTGGTTTTTCCCGTTTCAGATGCCTCTTGCCCATTTCTTGGTCTTGACGTTGATAGCTTGAATATATATTCTGTCGGGTATTGTTACCCCAACATTCGACAGACGAATATGGCCTCCCTCAGTGCAAGTCCCAAGTATTTGGGAATTCCAAACACCACTAAGACACAGTTTATTGCGTGGAAAACATGTTTTTTTAGCCGACTTGAAAGTTTCCAATGATTGCATTTTGCAATGCATTTATTTAAGTTTAATTTGTACCGAGTTCTATTTGCATTATCCTCAAGTATCCACTACTTACTATAAAAGTAAGTAAATAAAAAATACTGCACACAATCTGGAGTCAATTACACATGTGCCTAACGATATTTTACTTAGCAAAGTTTGGCTGTCAAATTCCGTTCGTAATTTCAGTTTGGCTGGCGTCACCTCTTCACCTTTCATCTCATTTTGTACCCCCTGTTCCCTGTATCACTCGTTTCTCTTTGATATCTCGCGGCGGACTTCATTGAAATGTCAAGCAGAGGTCATCGGCAATTTTATGACATCATTTGGCCTTGTGTCGTTTGCGGCCGTTGTAAAACTTCTGCTAGTCGCATCACGGTCGCAAGGCGCGCGTCCGGCGCGACAACCGTCCAGTTTATTTCGCTTGGCAGGCTGAATCGAGCCGGCTAAATCGTCGAGCGTGCCTCCAATTTTTTAATTATATATATTTTGCTCCAAAGAATTGGGGCCAGTTTCAAAAGAAGATGCTTTGTACATGATATTCCGTGTTACATTGTTCGATACAGGGCTCATGGAATAGCCTCGTGTAATGCGTTTCTTAGAGTTTCCCTTGCGTCTCATTGATTTTAATTTCAATCTTAACGTATTGCCATTTGAAGGGTGTTTCGGGGCCTTTTGGTTTTTGTAATAAGCAAAACTTGGTTGTTATCAGACAGAAATGTGTCAGACAGAAGTTGTTTTAGTTGTTTTGTTTTGTTTAATAGATGTTACATTACAGTCACTTTGTGAGGAAAGTTTAGATACAGACATTTTTGACGAGCTTCAATTTGGGTACATAATTCAATTTTGTAACTCAAACTCTCGATTGTATGCCAAAAGTGAGCCCATACCCACAGCGCGTTGTCCAGAGCAGCATGGCACATGTACATTCTAAAAGTTGGAAAAAGCCCGCTGAAAGGCTGTCTCCTTCATTTTCTTTCCATAATTCAGAGCGCTTTGACTGTTATACGAACTGTTGTGCCAAATTCATCTTAGGTTGCAGTCTTGTTTAGAACCTTACATGAACGTGTTTTTTTCCAACATTCAGTCAGCTATTTTCTTATGTGTGCAGTAGGTTCGTATGTTGAAATGCCGACGTGTACATTTGAGCATGGAAGGAGTTGCAACCCTGGCACATCAATGTGCTCGATGATCATCGCCGCCCGGTCAGACGAACAATTGTTGTAAACATTTCAAAAGTGCCTGATTACTGCCTAAAGCTTAGCGGGACAAATAGCCTAGAAATATTTGTGGTGTTTTCTTTGCAATTAACTTATCGCAGTGATCAGGAAATAGGAAGAAAAAATATCTAACATCAGATTTACTTTTGGCGTCGTGAATAATTTTTTTAAAGATTTTGATGCACTTTTCCATGATCCATGTAATGTTTATAATTTTATTTTGTAACTCCGAAACATCAGTTTACAAAGTCTTTGTACAAATTTGGCTTAAGACTAGCCAACATGTCGACCACCACAGGACAGTTAAGTTCACGAAAAACAAAATGCGCTGTTTCATCACAAGGAGTGATCATGAAATCTCATAAAATAGGCCTACTTTTTGTGTTAACTCCGTAATAAAACGATTCAAATAAAACACAAAATCTGATAAACAACTTGGATACTTAGGCCCCTATTACCAAAATAAGTCCAGAAGAAAGTGTTCGGCAAGGGTAATACCTGCACATGAACATTTCGTGCACACAGCCTAATAAAAGAACTGCGCAAGCATTAACTTTGATGTTGTCAGATCATACCAAGCACCAACCATGGTATGAATATTCAACTTCCTATACTGCAGTACACAACGTTTTAAGGATATAGATTACCAGCGAAAAATTGCGGCGATGATCATGGGGTACAAAGGGGGCTTATGGTTGTGAAACAGGTGGCGCGTAGCAAGCCTTCGCTACGCTCTGGCTATGGACATACCGGGCATGTCAGAAAGCAGTAATTGGCCAGATGTTGTAGCCCGGGCAGTTCAAACTCCTGTGTCGCTCGATGATTTGAGCATCCCACAATATTTTGTGCCGTAGAAAGTCACATACACCGAAATGCAAAAACATCCGGCACACGACTGTCATTGTTTCCAGGGTGTCATACTAGACAAGTTGTTGCTCAGGGGGGAACTGCATTTAATACATCTCTATATAATTTATCCTCTGCAATAATTCTGAAATCCCAAATCGGAATTAAAAAATTTAAGAAGAAGAAGAAGAAAGAGTTTCCTGGACTGATCATTAAACATCCTTTAAGTCGAATTAGCATTCGAGATGAAACCTGCATTAACATCTGTTGCTCATATGTTTTGGATCCGATATTGTCATGTGTCAACAGCCTGAGCCGATTTTAATCATGTGCGCGTGGGCGAAACCGTTACGGGAGAAATAAAGGTCCAATCCTCCCTGCGAGACCACTAAATCTCCGTGAAGTAGTCTGGATTCCTGAGTATAGTGCCTTTGTCTTAAGAGACCGAAACATTTTCAAGACAAGTGGAGCGGTCCTAGCTCCCCGGAGAAATTTGGCGAGCACGCCGCACACTGTCGAGTCCCGGCCGTTGACTGCCCGCGTTTTCTCCCTTATGCGAGTTCCATTCATTCCGCTGCAGTTTCAGGGGAAATCCGTGCGGTCAGTCATCCGCAAGGTCCGTTGTTTTTTCCCATAGTATTATTGTTTTGCATGGATTATCAGGCGATCAACAACCCCTTCAGAAAGTAAATCTTCTGTCGTGCTTTTCCCTTTACACTCATCCATATCCATGAGTCTATATACTACCAAGGACGTTTGCATTCAAAAGGCTTTGTCAAATGTCAAATCTTCAAAACCGCTTACATTATCTCTCATCAAAGTGCAGTTTACGAGTGCCATATGACAGTAACAGGTGTCATGACAAGAGCCTGTTACTTCATTTTTTTAGGACCCAGATATATACCTCCTTCCACACAAGCTCGCCGGAACGAGGAGGCCCGTTCCTCACCGACTTTCCCTGCAATTACGAAGTAGTTTGCCATCAGTTCCCAGATTTTTATGGCCTTTCTGAATATTGTGTCATGTCCCCAGTATTAATCGGCCTTTTTTCCCTACTCGTGTGACCGATGAAAGTCTAGGGTGTGTGGGGATTGGACATGTACGGGGGTACCCCTCCGTCGCATATCTTTCTGGGTATACAGTTGCCTCTCCCTTAGTGGGATCCTTTCTCCATGGATATTTTGCTAACGATAAGCGCCGATGGATTTAAAGTCTTCTTGGCTACAAAACATATGTTGCTCTTTGAATCAAATGAAGTAGAAAAGATTCTCCTGTGAGACAAAATACCTTCCCTAAAATCAATATAACCGATTTTAAGTATTCTTTGGTGTTGGATATCATTCATTAGACCAGTCAGAGAGAATTCAGTTGGAACTCAACAGATGTTATCGAGCATGATAATAAGTTTCTAAATCAGTTTGAAAAGTGCAACCTACGACTTCGTTTCATTGTGTTGTGTTCAACCCCAGGCTGTTGCATTTAAACGGACGTTGATTGTACATTAGTGTCTAAGGCCCGTTTGGTTTCGTTTTCTGATCGCTATAATTAAATGTACAGTCCAAAATGTCGACGGCGGTCTGCCAACAATGCAAATTATCGCCACTCTTCAAAATATCCACCAACAAGACCGCCTGCACTGGACGGGGGTTGGTACCAAGAGTGTGCAGTGTTTGTTCATCTTCTGCATCATTCCTTTATATTTTCTTGCACGTTTACGATTTTGAGAACTTATGCCATTAGATTTATGGACGAAAACTTTCGAGAGCTTTGATGTTTTCTAGGGAATTGTACTGTCTGTCCACTTCAAGCAACCTTTAGTTATGGTCTGGTTCCCTGCTCAAATATTGTGACAACATTTTAGGCCATTCAGCTGTCACCTTAAAGTAAACACTTCGGCCAGAATTGTGTCAGTGAAATCCCCAAGCCTTCCTGTGTTTTGTATTGAAACAAAAACGCATCTGGTATACCCGAACCGATGTAACCGTTTTACTGGGTGTGTGGCGCCCCTGAGCCTCTTTGAATCGCCTAAAACAGACCATAGGCTGTAAGTTTAGCCCAAACGCGCTGCACGTGGTTCACACTTAACATAATGTGTATCACGGATGCCACAATGAAAAAGGGCTATTGGTCATGTACATTTTACCTTGTATTTGATTTCCCTGTTATTAAGAATTTTGTTTTCTTTGCATGTACGGCAAATTTCTCTCGCTAACTGATTTTTTTGATTTAGTGGTAGAGACTCTTTAAGAACATGTTCCACACGCTTGTTTGTTTTTTTCGGAACTTTATTCTGTCCTTGTGTGTGAAATCGATTCCAATAGCACCGACTTCAGTTGATACCACAATGTTGCTGCTCTGGTATCTTTTTTCTAAGAGCCTAAAACTTTGGACGTATATGCGTACACTGGTTGATTTCTTACACACGACGGCTTTTATTTTTCTCATAATCTCCCGTCAATTTTACTTCGTTCGCGCATACAAACATTGTAGGTCATTTACAGTGCGCGCGTTTCCCATGTTACTTGACTTGTTTGTGTACGATGCGTGTACTTTGCAGTAATTTGGAAATGTTGCTGAGGTGGAAACTCCATGAAGCCTGTGTTAGAAAACTCTGGGTATGGAAAAGTCATTGTCAGGCGCTGTATGCGCGGTAATTGACTTATTCGTAACGGCTGTGTGGTCGTCTGCGGAGTTCGCGCACAGTCTAAACCAACTTCGCAGTAAACTAACAAAATTAGTATCTCCTGAAAAGTGCAAGTCCGACTCAGGCCTGGGTTTGAGTCGTTAGTTTGTCATTGAATTAGGGTGCAAAGTGGGCCGAACTACGATCGTTTACCCATGACTTTTTCTCACTATAAATGCGAATTAAGTGAAAAGTCATTCGTAAATTATGCTTTGTTGTTGGACCCACCCGTCTCTGATGATTGAAGGAGCTCCAGCGAATTCAAAATGATGGAGAGACTTCGTTTTCTAATCATGTTTCATGTATGTCTAACTTCGAGTTAACATACCTATTGAGTGAAAGCTTGGGCATTGGGTTGACCCGAAACATACACAACAGTTATGCGAATTGGATCGTGTTTCATGTGTCTATTTTTGTATGGTTTTTCACCGCGTGTATACGTGATGAATGCGCAGTCTGTACCTTGGCCGCGGCCGCCCAGTACGTGCCGGAGCGGCCGCGAAGCCCCCCGTCCCGAGACTTGCCGAGACACGGTCCCCGCGCCAGCCGCCACGTGGCCCGGGAATGCGCACGGGCACCTTGCCTGGTGAATCACGTCGCTAGCTTGCAAGGCCGTCCCCACCGTACACCCAGCCCGCACCTTGTCAAGTTTACTGACTTAAGGGAATATATATTACTTGCAAGATGGACCTGTTTCGCGTCAGGCCTGCGCGCATTATTAGAATGACTGCTGTTCTCATAACAAAATCAAGGATAATATATTACCACCGACACCGGGCTACTTGTTTAATGAGACGTTAAACAAAGGGTTTTTCTCCAATACGGTAATTTCGATTGTTATTCAAGAAACCCAACCTTGTCTGTTTTTCCCATCATGTGGGCCTCTCACGAATTTTCTTGCCATAATAAATAGACTCTGCGACCAAAACTAGATTTGTATACCAGAAATACCGAAGTAATATATCGCCCCTCGTAAACCAAACGATGGCTCGATTTTATTTGGTTTCTTTTCTACTTGGACACAGCTTTCCGTCGGCGCTGGCGTCGGGCTTTTTTAAGTTGCAAAATTTGACCTATATACATGTGTGTGATGTGAAAAAGTAGCACTAGATTTATTTTCACTGTCGACTTTTGTGTGTGTGTAGTAGTAGAAGTAGACAACATATGTTTGTTTTGGCATTGAGCCATCTGGTCATAATTTAGTCTGTATAATTTCGTCATAGAAATGACCTCAAAGACATGATATACCTTCACATCTTCTGGTTGCGAACAGGACTTGACGTGCTGATTCCTTTTTTTAGTTTCATCTGAGGCCAAATTTGATCAATTTTGTCGACTGGCTGATGTTCCATTGAAACCTGTTATGCACAGAATTTACCTGTGGTACCAGACGAACCGACCAGTCGTTGACCAGTGGTCGCTGATCTAACTTGGTCTTTAATAGATCCCGTTTATTCAAGACAGATGTTGAGTAATGTCTATAATAAAAAAATTAAATAGATGAAACTAAAATTAATACAGCATGAGCATGACTGTAGGATCAATACTGCAAAAGTGTTTTCCGATGAGACAAACCTATCAAGCAAGAGTTTCAGGAACCTTCCTGAACCATTAACCATCCATCCTCTGAAACCTCTTCCTTTCAGTGAGTTGCCTGATTCGGCGGCTGAGATGAACGCTGTAGCACCCTGTTCTTCATCTTTCAATCGAGAGCAATAAATTTCGTTCCTTCGCGCGCGCGCACACACACTTTCATATGAGATGTAATAGTCTCTCTTTGTTTTGTGCAACAGACTGTACACAGCCTATCCAAACGACAGGGATCGCAGTGCCATTAGGCCTAGCTATTTGCGAAATAAATTGTTGGTGGGTAGATCTTTTTTATTGCTCAATACGACCAGCGCACGTTACTGAGTAAACAAAAATTATACCCCAATAAACATTCTCGTTCTACCTACTCCCAAGGGTTGACCGCATCAAACGCTCGACGTTATTGGTTAGATGTTGGTGACGTAATTCCAGCGCCTTGTTGGCGAAAATAGTTCCTGTCTTGAACAACGTACATGTCACCTGTGTTTCCTTACTCGTGTGACTAAGTTTATAAAACATACCGTATCCATTGATTTCTTAGATGATCGTGAACTATATTCCTCCAGTGAAATGAACTTCTTAACACCTTAGCTCGGGTCAAATGTAATTCTTTAAGTTTTTTCTATTAACCATTGAAAAATATTGTTTTACAACTAAACTGCTTCATTTCTTTCGAAGTTGCTGTGCATCGTACCTCAAAAATTGTGACTAGTTTTGCTCTTGTTTTTAACTGTACAATTTAAAACACAGTAACAATAACATTGTAACCTTCAGAAGCCCCCCCCCCAAAGTTGTGCTTAGGGCCTATACTGTTCTTCTTTACCAGGCCATGTTTTGCCCTGTCATTTTGCTACCCCCATAAAAAGTAAAACTAAAATTATGCTTTCCACACTGCTTAATTAGTGGCAGTGGTTTCTTTTCCTCTCGCCCAAACATAAGTGAAAAATTGTTCTGATGAGAAGATATTCATCATTAAAATGCTGAAAAAGTTTTTTTTAACTGAGAGGGATAAGGAAACAGCAATAAAACTGACCAATGAAAGGCAGCTAGAGGGGTTGGAAGCAGGATTTTCCTTTAAAATATATTTATTGTGGTTGTGATAGAGGAGGGCGACCCAGAATGTAAACATACGGCCCAAGACCAACGCCAGAGTAAGACGATTGACAAGCGCAGATTCACCGGGCACGCGAGGGAACAAATCCCGGCAACAAAGACCGGGCGCTCCCGCTATACAAGCCGGTCAGTCATGCGGACATAATGCCCTGAATGGGCCGCGCTCACGCCAGCCATATATACTCAAGCAATAATAAGAACAGAGTAGGGAGGGAGAGGGGACCCTCTTTGGCCGTTCGTTAAAATCCACCAGCCCCCCTCTACTTAAGAAAAAGGTAGGAAATACTGACTTTAATGCTTAAGCCATCCTGATTGTAAAGTGCAAACCGCCTCGAGGCTTGGGAGGAAAGATGGCGGCAGGGTCCGTTGGGGGCGTTTTACCCCCGGCGGACTCCCTCCATTGCTATTTTCATTACATTTCATGTGTTGCCCCTGCACTTATTATCCCCTCGCTTTTGACTGCAGTCACCGAGTATGCGCACCCTCGTGTAGAATATCTCTGATTTGTGAGCTCTTCTCTTTTAGCGCCATTTTTAATTCCTGTGTGAATTAACTCTGCAATGGTGGTCGTTGGGAGTTGTATGTTGTTATAAAAATTATCAGCAATATTTTTCCAATTTTCGGGGTCCTTTGATATATTCTATCATTGCCAAGGGTAATGTTTTGAAACAATGTGTAACTAAAATGACAAAATAAACTTTCAAATATTTTAATCGTATGGCATTAAGTGCGACCGACTGCAACAGTAATTGCGAGACATATCTACAACTCTTGTTGTGTCCGTCAACAATAGTTGCACATTACTTCTAACTGAAATCCTCAATGTCAAGAATACGCCCGAGTGATATTCCTAACAGTAACGTGTTGTCGCCAAGCGTAACTGTCGTGGAATTTGCTGCTGGAGACCCGGTAACAGACGCACTGCTGACATGCACCAGCCAAGGAAAATCGCTGTTTTGTGTACCAGGTACAAAGCCAAAAGGAAACCCCCGAGTTCTGACGGATACACAGTTAGCGTGCGGGGGGATACATGCGACAGCATGGACAAGCCCATCGGGAAACAGGCCCTCGTGGCGGAGAAAAATTGGCAACGTGGTTGTACTCACGTTCGCTACTAGAAAGATCGTGACCCCTCAGAGTATGTTTGTGACGACTTTCTAACATCACTCTATTTGCCTTGATTTAGTTATAAAATTCTTCACTTTTGTCTCCGGAGTTGTCGTAGGTTTAAATACAATGTGTTAAAACTTCACACTTAAGTTTATCCCATCCCTATTGTTTCATCTACATCGTTCTCGTATGTCAATAGTTGCTGTGATTTTTGTCTGTTTGCTTGTCGACCCACTTTTCCATTTCACAGTCAACTATAAACAACTGTATTAACTTCTGCCCATGATTGTGTAAATTATGGTGGATGTAACTCATGTTAAATTAATTGGATGGAAACGAATTGACGAATCAAATAGTTTGATTTGTTCTTTCTCGTCATTTTTACCTCCCGTGTTCTTGCTCAGTAGTTATTTTGTCGCCATCTCTTCCCTTTATCATTACTAGTCGAGGTCCTAACCCCAATCCATGCCGTTCGTCTTCAAGTGTCTGCTAGGGTCTTTAAGGAGTGTATCTCGCCCACGTGTGACGCCTTGCGCAGCGTGTTACGTAGTCGACTGCATAACAATACGACGTGGCACGCGAGTCTGACCCTACAGGGTCATCAGCCCTCGCGAAGCCTTGGCGGGGGGGGGGCTTCCCGGATCGTTTAGCAGGGCCCGTGGGCCGCAAGGGCCCCGCTACCTGATTTATGACCGCAGGCGGCCCACCCGGACGAACCCTGCCTGTATTTAAAACCCAATGTTTATTCTGAGGCAGCTATCTTCATACTGACCACTCTTCTTGTGTTGCTTGCAATTGTCTTACCATGCACCTGCAGGTAGAATACACACTTTGAAAAGTAGTAGCCGCTAGCTAGGCGTCGGAGCTATTTGTTGTGAGTTTCTCTTGTATCAAGCCGTCGACGTATTGTTTATTAGGGAAGGGCTTCTCCCTTCACATCATTTACAATAACTTTCTTTCAATAGTACAACGGGCAGCTCTTAATCAGTACTAAATAATCATCCTTTGAAACAATTTTTAAACAAACAGGACAAATTAGGGACGCATTTTAGGGGGAAACACATTTTGCTCCTCATGACTAAAAAGCCGGATACCTCCCTGCGGAGCATGAGGTTTTAAAGAAAGCAAACTAGTAAGGTTGGTCTGAGAATCAGACTATATCAAAAACACCATCGGGCGGGGTAGAAGCAGTAGTGGGGGTGTCACGAAGTAACTAATCTACGGATAGATAGAACCCCAGCTATTATTGTCAACTTGTCACTCAGAAGCAAGGCGCTAGAGATAAAGAGGTTAAGGGCAGTATTAGTGCAAACCAGGACCAAAGATCGATTAATTCAAGGATTGAAAGGCAACATGAACACTGTTTCAAACAACGACCCTAGCTTCCACTAAACTCAAATTTACTCTGTGCTCACTAGACTTACGAGGGGTAGTTCGGTGGTTGATTCTACTCGTCCTTTCGTGTGCAATCGGAGTTACGTAGCCTATGACCTTGAGAGTTGTGCTCCACGTAAAACAGAATAACAAAAAGCGCTGGCTCCTCTGAAACTAATAAAAAGCCCGTTGGGCCGCTGCAGAAAGCAAAACCCCCATTCCAACTCGGAAATGAAAAAACCTCAAACTACATCAATAAATAATTCCAAGTCACTGCGATTTAGGCCCAGCCACCCCTCTGATGATCACCGGCGGGTTATTCAGGCCCCCACCTCATCCCACTCGGAAGGTCACCCGCTGGCTTCTTTTAATCTGCGAATAATTGGCAAGAACAACCTTACCGGGCTCCCCCGGTGCGAGCTAGCATTCACAGCCAGCCAGGCGGGCGGATCGAGGGCTGTTTCCCCCCCGTCTGGATTCGAATGAGTGACTGCTGAAACATAAACTGATTCTTCTTGTCCCACGGCTTAATTGAGCAGGGATAGCCGAACAAACATTACGTGTTTCTGTTAAGGCTTGGTTGTTCGTTTGCCTGTCTTGTTTGTTTTGATATGGTCTACTTTATACTTAATTACCAACAATCTTTTCAAAAATAGTGGAGCAGTTAAACACCCCCTTACATTAAATTAGTGATTGTTAATTTTGGTATCGAAACACATTTAACTTTACTAACCCTAACAGTCCTCAGTTCTCCGATTTTAATATGGTTTTACCGTTTTTTTCAGTTTCAGTTAATGTTGGGCAAGGGCAAGAATTGCAAATGAGAAACCAGTCAAAGGTAAGATCTTTAATTATCCAAAAGAATCAATGATACTACATGTATATTTAGAATCCCAGTTGGCTAGCGAATGGGTGGGTTTTGCCTGCCATAATGAGGGCGCTTTCAGAGTAGACTCGTGGTTATGTCGTATTTAGACAGCGTCTTAGCTGACGGACTGCCTGTCAGTTATCGATGGGCGCGTTATCCCCGGGCCCCCTTGGCCGGTTCAATCGGTCTTCGTCACCTGTCGCTGTGCCTATAGCCGTGCAGTGCCACCGGTCGGCTGTGAAAAAAACAAAATCAGCTCCACCGGTCAGTGGTTCCGATTAACCGGCCAAGCGCTTCCTGAACACCGCTGTGTCCATTTGCGGCAGTTTTCAATTTTTTCCCCCGCGGCCTGAGCCGGACGGCCGCACGACTGGTTTGACCAGTCAAAGGCTTGCACAATGCACGCTGATTCTAACCGATTGGTAATGTATCTGTGAATTGAAGCGATAAACCTTGCATTGATGGGTCCTATTATATACTTAATGGTGTAGCAATTGAAGAGGCAATTTGTAAAGGCATAGATATTAAGCCGGTGTACCATGGAGTTAACGAATGGTCAGCGATCAGTGAAAACGAAACGCTAATTTCTACGACTTAAAAAGTTTCTTAATATTTGTTGAGTAATAAGCCTACATTAACTATTTGGACAGACAATTACAGATATGACTATTACCTAATAAGCATCAGTTAATTCCAATGAAATTTAACCAAAAAAGAGCTGATGTTTGACCTTCGTTCGTCTTGGAGTTCGACCTGGGTCGAACACAAAAGCTTTGGTGTTAATTCAACAACGCAGTCAGCCACAAGGCCAAATTTTAATGTTGTAGACATTTTGTGACTGGTTTTGGATGATTTTTGCTCGATACAAAAATCTACCGAACAGTTGAATCGACTGGATGCGCCGATAGTTCTGTATCTTTGATTGTTCTGATCGTAAGAATAAGCCAACACGCTCTCTTCATCACCATCACTGCCGTCACTGTTACTTCTCTAGCTTCCCCATCGCTAACGTCATCATCATTGGTATCTCTTCGATTAGCAGACTTATTACGCCCTCCCTCCCCTTTTTTTCTTGACTCGTCGTCTTTTGTAGCCGATGAAGACGAGCGAAGTTTAAAATAATTCCCTCCCCCCCAAAAAAAATCTGCTCTGTACCGCTCAGGCGTGATTCACAAAGGGTCTCTTTCTTAATATCCACCCGAGGGGTCTCTCGCCCCAATCAGATTCTGATTCCGCTAGCTATCCCCACATTCAAGCCATTGATTGACTGACCGGCTAAACAAGTCTGGATGGCCGGAGTTGCACCCCGCGTTTGGCCCAGGGGGGAATGGCCAGTTGGACGATTGGTGACCAGCAATCAAAGATGTCATAATTACATACGCATTACACCGCCGAGGGCTATATTCGGCTTGACACTGCCATGTGGCCAAAATGGTATTGACTCGCTCTGGAATCACTGGTTATCGAACAGTCTTGTGCGAATTAGGAGTGGGTCCAGTTCTGTGGTTTGATGATGTATCATATCTGGTATTTTCGAATAAGCGTCAGTCTCCTCTTTTCATTTCTTGTGCATTTATACAAATTTTATTGTGGATTTATTTGCACTCAGTTGCGTCTGGCCCAAGTGACAAATTCTCTGCGCGCCATGCTCCGTTTAATACTGCTGTCCATTGGTTTCGGGTCAGATCTGCCTCCCAATCCTCTAAAAAGTCAAGTATCGTCGTCGCTACCACGAAACTTGGTCAGATTTTATCAGCTTCCGCGTGTAACAAAAAAAATTCGACAATAGAAGGAAACTTCTATTGTATTATGTTCGGTTTGATGGAGTGGAGGTCGATAATTGACTGTGCTACAATACGCATAACTCTGTCTCTCTAACTTAACAATGACTGGACCGTCTCGACGCGGCTTCACCGAGGGTTCTTGACTTCGCCACTCTCGGGCCCGGCCTGGCCCACAGCAGCGCTGTCCCGAGCTGGACCGTCCACTCGTCTACTCGGTGAGCATGTGGCCGTATACAAGTGCTGTACGAGGACAAAACAAAACGGTTGTAAAGTACGTCGTTCGCACTAGTATACGCACCACTCGAAACCACTGATTCATTTCCCTCTTCTCATTGTTACTCATAACTGGAGGGGGGGTCCACTTTTTCTCGGGCGAACGCGCTATAGTCCTTGATGTCAGGGCTGGGTTGTGTGGATGTTTGTAATAATAGGGGTACATAAAGGTGCCCGTAATTTATCTCGACCCATCGACTCGCCGTTGTCCGGCCTTTCCCCGTATTCCTGGGAAGCTTTTCCAGTGAATAAAAGTCCCTTCGAGCCAGAATCGAGCACCTTCACACTATGTGGTAGGGACATACATGTACATGTACATGTCCATGTATCAGGTTGTGAATGTCAAAGTGGGGTGGGAGTTTGTTGACAGCTGACCAGGGCATTCGTCTAATTAGGTCTTTTCCAGCCTAGCAAAAATAATTTCGATATTGTACTGTCATGTGGCAGGCTTACTTTTTCGACGTGATTTTTTTAAAAAGATGTTTGAACTATGTAGCTTTATGCGATTATCTAACGCCATTTTGTTGAAAAAAAATGTATTTTTGTTGTAATTTGTGTTGAAATTATTGTCTTTTGTCGTCAGTTTGGAAGTCACGTTCTCAGTTTATTACTGTAACAGATTTGTATGCATACAAGTGCGCATGCCCATGCCCGCATTTGTTACTTCGAAAGACAAAGTTGTCGATACCATCAAGCGTGCATTGTTGTAGGAGTCAAAACACAACAAGGCTGCATTGGAAACAGGAGCCTCGATTTGCCATTTAGTAACAATTACGTACATGTTAAACCAAGACCGTATGTCCTCACGTGGTATAAGCCTGTGATGCGCTCTACTGTATTCGTGATGCACTCTACTTTATTCAACGCTGTCTTTTTAAAAATGATTCACATTCTGAAAATGAAGGGAAAGAAAGACCCGAAACATGCAGGTATACGGCCAAGAGAGATTAACTTGATATTCCCTAAAGATTGTTGGCATTCATTGGTTTCCCTAGTCCATGCCTCATTAGTCGTATTAAAGTTGGATATCCAAATATGACTTGACGTGTCCAGCTTTCTCTATGGTTCAATAGATTTCGCCTGGGTTTACGCTTGAGGCCCTGGGCGTTGAAGTTTCCCCATTTTAAGAAGAAAAGGCAGCACGGTGGGGTGGGCATTCGGGTGACTGTACTCTCCCCTCTTTTCAGTTTTCGTTGCTTTCCCAAAATCCTGGGCGGGCTTGTTTGGAAGAGAGATTTAAACAAGCCAAAGTAACCAAGTTTTCGTATCTAAAGACTGGGATAACAGCTCAGTGCCCGTCCACAGTATGTTGCTTGCGGCACGGCGTGCTGGAGAACCGTAGCGTGGAGAGGCTCGGCCTCCAAGGCTCCAAGGTACTGATTTTGGGGGCATGTCGCTGCTCGCACCCCCCCGCAACCAGTCGTCGGTTTCCCGCTTCTCTTCCAGAAGAAAAGGTTCTTCAAAAGGTCCACACCGAAAGGTAGTCCGTGGCACATACGCTGTGGCTTTTGAACGATCCCTCTTTGTTCCGTATTTACTCACCCTTTGGAAAGAGAGAGAGACCCCTCTCTTCACCGATTGTGTATACAAGGGGGTAAACTGGTCTTGTCCGGCGTATTCACGCAGTGGAGTGAAATTATATGGCCCCCCCAGGCGAGAGTGACCGTGTTTGCTTGGGCGCTGGCAGTGGTCCAAATGCAGTCCCCCATTGGTAAACCGCAGGGTAAGCGGACGACACATCACTCATGGCTCTATTGATTTGGGCTCATATAATCCTATCAACAACAGATTTCAACCATTACTTCAGAATTAATAGCAGCTTGCATTCACTTTTGCTGTAAAATAAGAACGCTTTTGTTTTTTAAATACACATTTCACGTTTCTCTCAACGCCCGTAAAAAAACGCATCGCGGTTGTTGCTCTGTTACTCCGAAGTTTTGATGGACAAAAATGAAATATTTGCAATAAAAATAATTTTGAAAACCCCTGTTTGAAAGCAAAATGGTCTGGCGTTTCAAGTCTATAAAGCATTTTTTAAAACTTTTTTTAAATGTACAGATTTCGTTCGTAAATCTGTGATTGGATCGCAACGTTGGGTCCTCTCAGTTTTAAGTTTTTTTTCTATTTTGGCCACTTTGGCTGACAGCCTATGTTCTAATTCTTAACATCAAGACATTCAGATGTTTTGCCGTTGAAGTTTTCAAGACTGGAGGCTTAGATTTAAAATAAATTCAGCACAGATGAGGAAATCGTGTCCTAATGCCAAAATGTAGTTTATTTTTGATTCAGAATTAGCAGAGGAAGAGGAAACTAATACTGATATTGTCTCGTGCCATTATTCGCGCTAGGATCGCGGCGCTGCGGGTGTCGTATTTGCATGGCTTGACGACGCTCCTTGAGTTAAGACTTGTCCAAAGAGAAGAAAATTTGCTGAGAATTTTTCATTAGTTTCGAATCATGAGCCCTCAATGAATGCTTAGAATCCCTCGGTATGCCCACTCAGCCGCGAAGGGTTGAGAGAAGGGGGAAGGACTTACCGTTGGACCAGGATTGGTCAGCTACTGGTCACTCACTCTGACCGGAGCCGGCACGTCAGCGGTTGCCCCGGTCCGGGGAGGGGTTCGAATTTCCCTCAAGGCCCTTTTCTCCTTCAAAGTCTTGCAAGTCGTTGGTCAAAAAACCCTGACGTGCGTGTGTGTAGTTTTTCCGCTCCAGAAAGCCGGCTCGCGTGGCCGGCACGCGTGAGGTATCGCCGTCAATGAGAAGCGCGCCCGGAGCATGACATTACATGTGAGGCACCCCCGGAACAATGCGGTTGGGGTATCCATAAAAAAAAGGAAAATACAGAGGGGGAGATCAAGAAAAAAATATGAAGAGCAAAAAAGAGTAAGGGGGAGTTAGGGATCCAAGCCTGCCGGCCGTGATGTTTGCATAGTAATGATGAGAGTAATAATAAAGATTATACGCGCAGTGTGGCAGAACGGGGGGCCAGTTACGGTCGCAGTTCAATGTCAGAAGCACCAATAGCCTACCTGATCGAAGCCCTGGGTGAACCCGAGCAAGGCGAGGCTGGGACCCTGGCTAGAGAGTTGATCAGAGGGGGCGGTGGGTGTACGGGACGGTATAAAAGGGCGCCGCTCCCTGGTCTGATGATCCATCGGCCTAACCAACCGCACTGTACGTTCCGCTCCGCGACTAGATCCCGAGAGCCAATAATCCTGGCCCATCTGAGGAGCTGCCTACAAGACGACGTATAAGTACCATCACTGAGATCACTGAAAGCAAGGAAAGAAACTTTATTTTCTGACTTTTCAAGCAAACTTTTCCTCCAACACGGTCATGTCTCGATCTTTCTACGTGGACTCGCTGATTCTAAACCAGCCGCCGTCCAGCGAGAGGGATCACCCTCGGACGCCTCCGTCCATGCACCTCCGGACCAACGGCGAGCCCAAGACCATGCGATGCTACCAGACCCACACGGACACCATACCCACCTGTCCCATTTGTGTGCGGGATCAGGCCCAGGCGACCTGCGGCCGGCTGCCCGGGATGCCCCCAACCTCCGGCGTGGCCGTCTACAAGTCCCCGCTGGGCGGCCTACCCCCGTCTCACTCGCCCAGCGAGCACCACCGTGTGCTCCCCACCAGACCCTATCTCGAGTCCTGTCGGGACCACCACCTTCACCCCTCCAGCCTTGGGCTTCCCCCTCCCCACAGTATGAGCCAGCACACGCCGCCATCTTCCCACACCAGCTACCGGCCCACGATAGATCCCCGCAGGCTTCAGTACCTGCCAATGGGTAAGTCAAAGTTTTGTCATCTCTCATTTTTGCAGAAAAAAGCAATTTCGACTTGTGATTCATGTTATTATAAATTTTGTGTCTACAAATATTTGGAATAAATTGATTTTATATTCCCAACATCACAATGGATAATTATTTACTCTTGACGGGGAAAACGAAGGTGAAACTTATCCTACTCAGACTTTTGTCAAAATCATGGGTCCACGTGCTCTTCCAATTTCTTTCCTTTGTACTTGGCACTCGTTGTTCTAAAATGCCCAGAACGCCGCAGATCTCAACAGCATTGGTATCGACTCCTCGTTATAGCAAAACTCGAAACTGGTATCGAAAGTCCCTCTTTTTAGCTCGACTAGGTAATATGCCTCGGAAGACCAAGGTCTGTGTACATTCTGTTTTCAAATGCTCTTGATGAAAGGGGGAATCGATCAAGAAATGTACCAAAGCCGTTCCGTCATTTTCACAACGGGGGCGAAAAAAAAAATCACTGCCTTTTTGGACGTGGGAAATGACAGATGATTTCAGCATGACGATTTGCATGCACCCAGATGTACCTTTCCCAGCGGCGGGGCTTGAGTTGGTCTACACGAGACAGGAACAGTACTGTAATTTTATCATTGGTCGGCAAAATAGAAACGGCAAGGTAACAGAAAAATGAAGTAAACCGGACGATAATGGACTTTAATCTCCTTCTTTTTGTTCGTTTTTTTTTATTTACTTCTTAATCCGAAACTCATTTGGGCTTTATCTTTGATCAAGTCGTTTGTTAAAGATAAGTGTCAGATACTGAAAAAGGAAAATGTCGACGTGGCCGACATCAATCACCGATTAAAAGGCGTTGTAATAGAGTGTAAAAATTGACCCTCCAGATACAAGCGACCCTTGGAAAGACTTTGCTCATTTTGTGATGACATTCGAATATGAAAAACAATTTTCAGAGGGGGTGCATAGGCTGAAAGGTTGAAGTAGTTCATCAAGCTTTTGAAACATTTATATTGTCCTGGCTGTTGGCACGTAGAGACCCACACGCAAGCGATGAGTAGACATTGGATGGAGCCAGCAACAATTTGGACACCCCACAAAGTATCGAATTTCGTGACCGAATGTCAATCGTAGTCACTTGCAATCGTTGCTTCGGCGGATGATTCACCCCGGACTGGGTAGAGGACATGCTCCGTCGCGGGCTTCTCCACAGAGTTGACACAGGGCGTGTGAAACACACCAATCGGTGGCCAATTTAACGGTAGCGTGCGAGCGCCACGACAATAATGATCGATTTACTACTCTATGCAAAATGGCCAAAGTCAGTAAGGCAAAATGAAAGAGGCTCGTTTTCGTTCGAATTCGTTTGTGCGAAAGAGAAACTAGTGCCGTGTTCGAGGTAAAAACAGTGCGTGCGTGTCAAATAACCTCTTGTCTGCCACAAAGCTTTCACGGCAAAAAAAAAGTTCTCGTATATCGGCTTGCAGGGAAACATTGAACTGTCGCTTTGGGCCACGAGAACTGAAACAGGAAATTCGTGTGAACAGAAGTGAATCTCACGTTATCGTAGTTTTTCTCTATCAGCCGGCTTCTCCCCCCCGTTAAAAACTTGATGCTTGATGTATCATCCCAATACGCTGCTGATGACTTCATGTAAAAAATAAAAACGAAATTCTAAGAAATAAATCGGCAGATTGGACATCATTCGAGGAGAAATTATCATTTGTCTTTGAGAGCTATCTACCAACGACTTACATAATGTTGTGATCGTTTTCTATCAGCTTGCGGTTATATGATGCCATAAAAATAATGTAAGATGTTTCCTCGATAAAACACAGCAAAAAGGCTTACCCTATTCATCTGTCTTTCAACACTCACTGACAATTGTACGAGCACAGTAACAAATACGGTCCACATACTTTACTTTAACTGTCCAGAGGTTTTATTTGCTAACGATTTTTGACCAGTTCAGTATTGAGCCCCAGCCGTCTTCATTCCATTCACACTGTGTATTGGGCTTTTTCTGACTTTGTAGGTCTGGACCATTCGGGAATGGACCAGGACCATCTGTCCAGCAGCAAGCGGATCCGCACCGCCTTCACCAGCACCCAGCTCCTGGAGCTGGAGCGGGAGTTCGCCTCCAACATGTACCTGTCGCGCCTCCGTCGCATCGAGATCGCCACCTACCTGAACCTCAGCGAGAAGCAGGTCAAGATCTGGTTCCAGAACCGGAGGGTCAAGTACAAGAAGGAGACCAAGGTCCAGTCGCGGGACTGCAAGTGCCAGCGGATGACGTCATCGCGGGCCAGTAACGGCACCAGCTCGGCCAGTGGACGGAGCCACTCCTCCTCGCCAGGCAGCTCTGCGCATGCGCCCATCGACACTGAAGACAAGCGGCAACCAGAGAGAGATTGAAACACAATGACGAAAAAAAAGAAAAGACTTTAAATCAAAGCTAAAGTTTCGGTTTATTTATTTAAATTTAGTGTTTGTATAATAATTTTAACAACAATTGCAGACGCCATCAAAAGTTGCTGTTTGAAGCGTAAACGAAGATGGTAAACGTCCTGTCGCGGCCGCCTTACAGAAGTGGTATAGTTTCAAGGTGCATTGATAACATGTCTTTTCAATTAGTCGCTTGTTGTATAGAAGTGGATTCGGTTCCAGATTAGTTTACAGGATTCAACATTTTGTCTACACGCAGTATTACTTTTATACAATTTTATATGAAAGAATTATGGGTACTCGAGCGTTAACTTCTGCTGTGGCCGCAACTCTTTGATGTAAATGTTAATTCTAAGTCGCTAAGATACTTTCAATTTTTGTACTATTTACTTATTCGTATACACAGATAAAATCCGTGTAGTTTGATAACTTACGTTCGTAGTGTAACTACAAGTAATGAAACAACACCAAACCTACCAACTCCGTGGAGGAATCGATTTTTTTGTTTGATATTTCAAAATTTGTCTGCGAATCCTCACCCTCTCCTAAATGGTAGCATAATATACCCTTTGTAAAATGCTGGCACAACCCCGCCCCGCTGGACACTTACTGTACAAACCATAACTTTAACACTTGATTCGAATGAATTAAACTTAATACAAGGAGATAAAGAAAACGCCTTGGAAAATCAAACGAAGATATCGGTGATCAGCGCCAATCTGTGATCACGGAGAGATTGCCTAACTCGTATCACAACACTGCAACCCGAAACCGGACGAAATATTGAACCACCAGTCGTTCCATCCCTGTCATGCAAACAGAATAAAATTCACGTTCTGAAAACAGTGGAATTGTCCATCTTGTTCGGATCAAAGCAATTAGGACTACAACATAAAGTACCAATGTGTTGTACGCTTTTTCATTTTCTGCCGATAGTATCTAATAGTCATGATGTGATTTCGCCTTATCAACGAATCACTGGCACGCTTCACTGGCACTCAATTCAAGTGAAAACGAGAACAAGGCTATTAACACAAATTTCCTGTAAATTCTGAACCCAAGTTCCAGCAAGGGATAAAATAAAATTTACTCTTTGAATATAAGAATGTGATTCGAACCATTCCGTCCTTTCCCAAGCATTATCTTCGGGCTGCCGCAAGGCGTCTATCATGTTTCCCCTAGACCTGGATCTCTTCCTGTCACTCTTATTGCTCCCTAAATAATTCATTTCGAACCTAAGTTTCCCTTCAAGTGGGTTTTCACACCTCGAGTCTGTATACTTCAGTCGTGTTTATTCTAAATATTATTTATGCATTTATTCAATATGTAAATTTGTGTCCCCGTGGCCTCTGTCACCGGCGTTGTCAAACTGCCCGTTCTTAAATTGTATAATTGTACGTAGACACTCGACGCGGGGCCAAAGGTCAGCCTAGCCCGGCGACAACTGTCAACTCATTAATACTGTAACCACTCGGCTTGTACATACCGAAGGTTCCCCAGGAAAACTTGGGAAATTAAAAAATCAGTGTTAACGGAAATATTCTGACTGCCAAGGAATGACTGGAAACGTTCATAGAATTACGACGTATTTTTATAAATCAATGAATAGAATCGCGTGAGGAAAGACGGTGCAGATGAGGGTGATATGAGAACAATTTGAATGTTCGAGAAAAAAAAGCAAATAACTACAACTTTCGATGAGGTAAATGTCACTCAAACGAAATTTCTGAAAATTCTTCTTCTAAAAAAGGCGTTTATCCAATGAGACGTTAATGGGCACAAATTTCAAACAAACAAATCATGAAAACAGAAAGTTTGGGTTGGGTCGTTTAAGTTGTTGAGTTGTCATTTCCCTCCCTTCAGGTCAAATGTCAATGACTTTTGGCTGGTTCCGGCCGAGTTTTGAGATTGGGTTATAAAACCAAATCAATGAAAATAGCTAAAACTACTACCATCCCCTTCATTCAGTGGATTGTGACACGCACCGGAATGCCATTTTCGAAAGGGATGATGCAAGTTGGGGGGGGGGTGTTAACCTGTAGTAGGAGTAGCCTTTTACTCCTCCCCATCGACCCCAGATTTACAAACCCGCTGCTCCAAGCTCTATTTTATGGGTGCTCGTAGACTGATCCGACCATGAGATCATAGCCGCCGTCTTGGAGGTGCGTGATTTTGTACTTTCATTGTGACCCAAATTATTTTAAACAAACGCACCTCCAAGGATTTGACCACTTTTGAGTAGATCCTCACATACTAATCTGTTCACAACATCATTATGGATCCATTAGATGGCCGCCATTCTGGGCGTGTGTTTTGGGGCATTCATTCAAAATTGAAGTAGCCAAAATCATCCAAGATGGCTGCTGCATGCGAAGTTTCCGTACATTATGGGAGCCCCCTGTAGAGGCTGTTTACCAAATAACTGGGCTCGGCCATGGTTTAGTTGGCCCCTGGTTGTCCCTTTATGATTTTTTTTTAATTCTAAACCGTTGTCTGTTTGTACATATTGACAATTTGTCTTCCGATTATCGTGTTTAAGAGGAAGAGTGAATTCTTCGTCTTTTTCGGGGTCTGGGCCCTGATATTTTCTTTCACGCTGAGTCCCAAGTTTTGGGCTGTATTCGCAGCCCTCTATCACAATCAATGTCTTCCACAATTCCATGGGAAATATTACAGTACAGTCTAAGCAAGCACGTGGCCAGAGAGTTATGTTTTCCTGTCGCAAAATATATTTTTTTTCCCTATTTAACCCATTCTCATTGTCCCAATTTTAGCTGGATCAACGTTTCGATTTTGCAGTTTGTCACGCTGCACTCCTCCGGTTACGCTACTGGCACTCGCGCAATGCACAACCACGCACGCACCTAAAAATTGCCCTTTAATGAAACCGCTAATTTGCTTATATGATTTCCAATTGTTATTTTGTCGGCTATTGTCCGGAAAATCTGCCAGTATTATGGACAGTGACAAGGATGGTTACAGTATTGAAGATAGCTGTTGGTGCCGTAGTTTTGGTGGTTGTATAGCTTGGAAGTGTCTGTGGGGGAACTGGTGATGGACAGGTCACAGTGGTGACAGTGGTGAAGGTAGCCTCAGTAATCAGTGCTTGTGGTGGTGAAGACCAGGTACTACCAAAGAGGGGAAAAATCGGAGAATTGTGGACCTCTTTTATGTTTCGCCCGGCTCCCTCTGTTTTGTACCTCAGAGACCCCGTCCCCTTTTTCTTCACATACTCACAGGTACCGTCGTGTTGCTCATTGAGTTTGATCGTTGTAGTGCACTCGTGACATTGAGGACTATCCCATGTAGAGAAATCCGATCCAGTGAAAATAAAGATAAAGACTGGGCTGTGACGCCGGGAGGAAATATAACATTGGCAATGACGAGAAATCTCCCGATCGGAACTTTGTAGCACGCGCGTTGTGGAAATGCAGGGTACGGGGAAATAAACGCATACTCCGGCATCTGTGATCCTGAAGTCTTTACAGCTGTAGTTTCTCGTAGGCCCTTTCCATTTAAATCACCAACTTGTATTCAGTGTAAAGTTTGTGAAATGGCATCCTGTTGAGTTTGACTCTTTTTTTCGGGGTATAGCCTATGTTAAATCATCAGTTGGTACTCGTTAAGCGGGGTTTTTGCCCGATGGAAAGGCTTGTGATCTTGGACTTCTTGTTCACATATATGCATATCCAGCCGTTGTGTCTGCAGTGGGATTCCTTACCGGTCACCAACAGAGAACTTCAAATGTTGGCAAATTCGGCGTTAATTTGAGCACACATGTATATTTGCATGTTGCTGTCGTTGGAGTGATGTGAGTTATTTAATGTGTGATGTCCATCAACACTGCTGTTAGTAATCGACGGCAGTTAGCCATCTATTCTCTATGTTGAGGACATGATGACTACGTGTATTCTCAGTGATTCAAATTTGCATAGCACTTGACAATGTCCTTTCACATGAACATTTGTGTCACAACAGTCCCCTCTTGTGGAGCTTGGCCCCGCCCTTCTGCGATCAATACCTCACTATGTTTTTCTTTGTCATGAAGCTTGTTCGTTGATATCAGTTTTTATACCGTCTCAGAAAGTTTCTGCTCAAGTTCCATGTGTTTGCTATTAAATGATCGACAGTATTGCAGTCTAAAAAACCAGAGAGGCTTGGTTGACCGCGATTCGAGTGCAAAATATGAAGCCGAAACGAATCTCCTCCTCGATGGCCATAATTGTTCACAGGTGAAGTGCTAATTGTCTGCCGGGAAGCCAGTCAGTGGTGTAATCAATTAACACCCCAATGCGAGCTCGCTAAGGATGGGGAATTCACATCCACCATTTCTCGAGAGCTGTTCGGGGCCCTTGCTGACACAGAGCTACCAAAGCAGAAAAATATTGCTTGGCACGTTTTCGTTTTTAATAAAACAAAACAAGTAAAACAAAAAACTAAAAAATCCAGCTTGAAACCAGTCACAAGAAAACTACGCTCTGCGTGACTTTTGGTTTGCCATGCTTTTGATAAGCAGACTTCTTAGTGCTCCTGCAGCAAATTTATGTGCCTTGAGGTTCAAATGGCTGAATATTCTTTTCAGAAATATTCTTACAGAGCGAGTCCGTAACTGTGATCTGAAAAGCTGAGCATAACCATGGGTATCTCCATGTTGACTTGTATTCCTGGTGACCTTTGACCTTATGCAATATAGTTGAGTACAGTTGCCACGAGATCATCCAAATCCAACTATATCGTCATTAAAAAGCGTGTGTTTTGAAGCATGTATATAACAAATAGGGAGAGGAGAAGGGATTTCCCTTGTAAATTCAGTTCTTTACATGCCACTTTTTAAAGTATGCACCAAACTAATCAGCGAACTGTATAGACTGTACAACTGATTGGTTTCTTTGTTTTCCCCCTTTTCAAGATATGCATGAGAATTGATTTCATAGCACCTTTCAAATGCTTCAGTGGAACCCCACACCAATGCCCTCATCAGGGGCACATTCGGAAAGTAGTTTTATGAGATTGTACGGTGGACTTTTCACATTAAAGACTAAGAAATGAATGAACACAACTCTTTTCTTTCTTCGTTTTCTTCAAAATGTGAAATTTACAAGTTGGAAATAACTTCTCAGCTCAGTGGGTTGGCGGGAAGCGCAGTTGGGTAAGTTATATTTACAACGGTCGAAGCGCTCATGATCTTTTTTCCCCTATTTTTTTTTTAAATGTGGATTCACAGAAGGGGAGGGGCGAACCTCGGCCATTACAAAGTGGGAGGCATTCCTCATACCGTACTCTAAACTTTGCAAATGTGGTTTAAATTCCAGCCCAGTTTCAACTATAAAGGCGACTTTAGTCTGCGATGAAGTTGCCATGGCATTCTTAATTCATAGGTCACGGAAGAGGGGTGGGTTTGGCGTATGTATCCAATGTATCCATTGTCGGTCACAATTAAATTCTAATGTCACACCATTTACGGTGATACCATTCTCGTAAAGAGTCGGGCGCTTGAAATGGAGATGTGCATGCAATATTTGTATATTGGCAAACTTTTTGATACATATAGCACTGTCGAAGAATGTAACTTGTACAACAGAGATCACGACTTTTATTATCTAAATAATTTGATTTTTTAAGAGTTGAGAAAATTCGATGTCTTTGATTCTTGTAATTGTCTATTCATGCATGAATTTAAAATAAGTAAACAGGTAAACACTTCCATTTTGTTTGTCTGTTTAACTAGCCAAACAAAAAAGAGGTGACAACCCAAATGCAGGCTAATTCCCTGTGTTAGTTCTCATATTAATAAATTTTAAACGCGTTTGTGTTCTTAAACAATAGAGATTCAATGAGCATGAGTCCGAGGACCATGTTACTCGAGGATAATCGCTCTCTTGCTTATTGATTCGGGAGCATTGATTTTCCAACTTTTTTTACCGTGACTCTGAGGAAGAGAGTCTTCTGGCCACCATGATCTGCACCAACCCCCCCCCCGATCTTCCATGTTGCCAGTGCGAACCAGCACGATGTGCGTTTCCCCTCCTGGGACGCGAGAAATCTGAGCTACTGAATCCTTTTTTAGGGGAGGACAGGGAGTGGGGGGGGGGAATCATCGGCCGTTGTTCCACCGAACAGATGTGACTGCATCGCGGTACTTCTCGCCCCCGCTCGCTGTAAACGAGCGGCCGGGTTCCCAGAAAGGATTCTTGCTATAATTATAGCTTTGTCATCGATGGATATTGCAAGGGGATGCGACGATAAGTGTCGCCTCATCGATCCTGACAGATTTGCTTCCCTCCCTCTTTTCAGCCTGGCTGCCCAAAACCTGAGATTTTTTCCCCTCAGAATTCATTTCCTCTCGTATTTTTTTCTAAGTGCTTTGACTCTTGCGGTCGAGATGCACTTGCCCCCTTTTCCCCCCCGCACTGGTGTTGGTTGGGGGGGTGGACTTCAAACTAAACCTGGAACGGCACAGATGCGCTGCATGCAGCGTGCGTATAACAGCCCATGTGGCATGTTGCGCACGTACGTACGTACATCTACAGACCGGGAATGTGTCTCCGTACGCCCGGCTTTATTATTCCCAAGGGAGCGGTCAAAGGTCATGAAGCCACCGCTCCCCTTCACACACGTCCTACGATCCCTCTACTGTGATTGAGCCCACCTCGAAATCAGCCAAGCGTTGTGGGATGAGGGCATTCAGGAACTCGGTCAGGTGTGCGCTGAAACTTCATTGGAAGAAAGTTTTTCCTTGCTCAGCAGAGAGCCTAAAAGTTCCAGCGGATCAGCACGACTCTCTCTGCCATCAGAAAGAGACGTTAAGCCTATTTTGTGTGTGATTGTGTGTGCGTGCGTGGGGGAGGCTTTTAGGAAAGTTAGTCGACGCTGAAGAGACCGCGTTTAACTTCATTGATCCTTGACTTAATGGTTTTTGCTGGCCAGCTTTGATTTCAGGAAAAGATATAACTCGGTGTATGAAATTGACAAAGACAGTCAGCAATTCGTCGAAGCGACGTTGGGAAAAACATCTTGTTGTTGTACTGGCCTTGCGGTTTTTAAATTACGAAAACTATTAAGAGCTTGCCCCGGAAAGCGGGCAAATAAACTGGTACCCCCGGTAGGCTAAGCCCCTAACTTTGTAATGACAATTTCATTCCCGTTTGTAATCGAATTTGGAATCGTTAAGTACCGGGGCGGGGAGTGGGTATTTTTGGAACCCCTGGCCATTTGGAAAGTAAAAGTTAAAAGAAAAAAATTAAACAAAAAATTAAAAGCAGCAATCCATCAGCTTTTCCAATTTTTCATCCTTTCTTTGGCTGCCTTCTGCACTCTTGTGATTACATCAGATGTATGGGTTGCCATCAAGAGCGGTCGAAAATGCAGCCGGTTAGTATAAAGCCCCGGGAGCTGATTGGTCGACCAAGAGCGCGCCAAAGTCATGTTCTAATTAATATTTGCCGTGTCCTCCGCAAGGTGTCAAAAGCACATCACACGGTTATTAGCTATATTAGATGCGAGCTGGGACCGTGTCTCGGTCCATGTGCGCACCAAACTTGGTTGGCATTGTATGGGAGATTCGCCAGCACCCCTGGCTTTCTGTTTCCAATTCATTGCCAACCAGGGAAAAAAGGGAGGAGAGGGAAGGATGGGAGAGAGGCGGCGAGAGCGACGGAGACTCTTGGGTCGGACGGCCAGACGACCGGGACATATGTCACCGATAAATCTAGTCCGAGCCTATCCAATAGAGATTAGCCGTCAAACTGCGCCATTGTCCCCCTTAAAGCCTCATAAAACTTATCGAGCGCATACTTAGGGAAATATCATGGGTCCATTATTTATTCAGAGACCAGAAAGGGAGTGGAGTAGGGAGAGAGAGAGAAAAAAAAGATTTGGGAATTTCGGTGCAATTGAAAGGGAATTCTAGTCTGCCTCTGCCCAAATGAAACATATGTGGCTCGTCCATCCATATGGCACGCTTTTGTAGGGCCAGAATTCTCGGTGGACGAGGCCAGGAAGCCTGGCGAAGCGCGCTCTGCCGAGCAGCATCTTGACAAAGGCCCACTTTTTTGCACACTTCTGTCCGCCGCCTTTTTAACGCTTGAAAAGTAAACGAAGGAACCGCCTAGTCAGCCATGCTACTACCGACTGTCACTTGAGCAAAGCTCTGCTAATGATCGGCCACACATGAGTCTAATTCGCTGTTAATTGGTCGGAGAAAGCTGCTTCGTAGCGCGTGTTGCAGGTGCACTACCACTCAATATCATTCAATTGTACATACAAACCTAATTCGGGCTCTGTTACTCTATGTGTTTACCCCCTAAATACAATGGATTTTTGTACGTTCTAGATGCAGCTGCAGCCATAAATTATTGGATCGGGTAGGCCTTGATAAGGGCAGTATCGAAGTGACACGCTCGACCTACCCACTGCGCCCAGCCAAATTGGCACCTAGCGTCTGCCCAATCTCGCCCTTCCATTGGTCCTGAAAACTCCAACCCTCGCTTCTTTCTCGGGGAAAATAACCAACAGCTTGCGAAGCTTTCGATAAGGTACGGCTAAGCGCTGGCAGTTTGCCTTGGGTGAGCTAGGAGGGCCAGTGACGGCGTCGGGCTTGCACGTGTGCCGGCAGTGTCTCGGCTTGACGTGATGTCGAACTCCTGTCTTCTTTGTCTTGGGCTGCTGGCCCCGCTTCCAACTCCGAATTGCAGCTCAAAAGTACTCCTGAGTATTGATTAGGATAAAATGAAGCCCGGTGAGCAGCCATCGCGGACTTATTTTTTTTTTAGCCCGGCGATGACAACCATCACCCCCACGCCTTTGTTCGTGGCAATACTTGGCTCCCCGACCCCCATTGTTCACACCCGTCTTCTCCTCGCCTCGCACTCAAGCGGATTATTAATCTAATTTCAACACTTTTTTCGCAATATAATTACTTTTTACTAAATTTCGTGTTACTTGAAGCATAGCCTGAAGGTTTGGTGGGGGGAACAAGCGCCAGCCTCGGTTCTTACGCAGAGTAACAATGATCTTGGCGGGTTGCAGGCACAATACGCGGGCAGTTCAGCCACATCCCCGCCTCTCGCCCCGGTACGGCGGACGGGGAAACCGCCGCAAACTTTGAGCAATTTCTCTGGCTTCAAGTTTGTGCCGAAGTTGCTTTGTTTCTGCCCAGAATGGTTGCCTTACACAGCCGTCACTGACAAAGCGCGATTTATGGGTAGTTTCACGCAAGACGGCAGATGGTTCATTTCAGAAACCCCTGCTCTCCCGGTGACAATTCTTCTGAAAAGTTCGGCACAATTACGTGGTGCCGGCCCCGAACAAGTGATTTTTTTCTTCTTTTAGAAAAGAAGCTCGCTCATAGAGTAATTTTCTCCAAGTGGGATGAATGGTGGGGAGAACACACACGGTGTTTACTTTGCAAAGTTCATATATGTAATTTTGAGTTAATTAGAATATGAATGGTTTTTAACAGGTAGTCCTGGGCAAGTGTCCAACACGTGGTGGTGAATCGGCGTGACGTAGACCATCCACGTGTCCAGGGGCTCGCCTCGGCCCAATCTCGCTATTCCCATCAGCCAGGCATCGGCTTTGTGATGCACATTGCATGAAAATGTCTTTGTAATTTTAACCGGCTTTTATCGGGGTCTTTCTTCCAGGATCGAGCAGCCGTTGATGGTGAAGCGAGCGGGGAGATGGGTCGTGCACCATGAGCCGTCTCCCCCCCCCCGACTCCACCCTGCCATGCAGGCACGGCCGGCTCCCTCGGCCTAAAACAACCACATCCTCTCCGTGCTTCCTGATTGAGCGCGCGAGAGGGAATTTTTTTTTTATATTGGAACACGCTTGTGGACTCAGAGGCTACTTGAGGCAGTAGAGCAAGCCCAGCAGGTGTATAGGACTTGTTATTGGGGTCCAATCTCTGTGGTTTGGGGGACAGGTGCCGACAAGACACGCTGGGGGGCATGCCCGTGTTTTATGTACAATGACCAGCCAGTTTGAGAGATTGAAATCGAAAAATATCGATAAAGAAATCGGAAAAATTAATCGCTCAGAAATCAAAATCCAAGTTGGCTTGTTACTGGGGAAACAATCGCAGGGGACTAGAAGACGTTTTAGCCCCCTGGCCGGGCCAACCAACCCCGGTACCAGAGCATAACTGGGACAGCTGGGGCCTCTTGGGCCCTTTCCCGATCAATGCAAGCAAATTAAAATCTTACAATGAATAATTTATTTGCCTATAATCCTTGATTTGGGCCTCCAGTGGAGGCCGAAATCAAAATTTAGGCGATAAGATGATTTATAGTACCGCTAGTGCACCGACTCACAACGCTACAGATGGCGCGCCCAAAGTGGGCGGGTCTGCCTACCCGGAAGACACCCCGCTGTACGGTCAATACAGCCAGAACTGCAACAAATTGGTCTACGCTGGATCTGGAGGACCTAATCCAACATTTTGGCACAGTTGTCACGAAAATATTCTAGCGCGGTATAGAGTGGCTGCGGAAAAACTGTCCAGACCCGTGCCAAAAACCGGCACTTTGACGTTCATATATCGCGCGCTCCGGACAATGCGTCAGTGCCGGTACAATGTGCGTGCACAATGGAGGCAGCGCCATCTAGCGTTGAAAAGATTCGTGCCCGCTGTGTGTGCACACTGACAAAACAATGAATAACGCGAGCGAGTGCGGGCTGCGACGGCGCGCTTGGCCCATCCTCGGCCGATTGGCGCTGGTCTCTTGCCAAGTGGTTGCCTCCTTAAGGTCACTTTAGAGGTCATCCCGCTAATTCCAGACCATTAAACAAACGAATATGCTAATTAGCATATTATACCCCGACAGAATATGTCCAGAACGCCGTTTTTTTACACGATTTTTTGAAGTAAAAAGTACAAGAGATGGATTATTTGGGAGATTTCTTTCATATTTTTCTACTCGCGTCAAGGGAAGTTTGCGATCTCTAAACTGCCTCACATAGCGGGTTCTTTAGGGTTCCTTACCCTCTCAAATAACAAAGAAAAAAGGTCATTTCACGGTCATAGTCGGCTGCCTTGGCTGAAAATGAAGTAAAAAGCTCTGAAATGTTGCATTCCCATCGCGTAAATGATTTGGACAAGATTCTGTGCCGAGCGCGCCGAGTCTGCGTCATTTGGTCTCATTTGATTTCCGATGTGTCGTTGCGTCTAGCTTTCGAATGTACTCTATTGTAGATTATAAACCCTGAAAACGTCTCATGCTGTCATTGTTTCGCTGCACAAAATCTGCATTTCAGAATACCTCCAAGTGGCAGAAAATTTTATTTGCAAGTTATTTGCCTAAAGAGAAGTGTTAACTTCGCTTCAAAATTGTTATTACAAGTTTCCCCACAAGCCTCTAAAATATCAACAGTGTGCTCCACAATACCCAACCGTATCCGATGTTCACAAAGAACTGACTAATTAGCTCTTGCATATAGAATGAAGTATTGTTCCCAGACCCAAATCATTTTGTATTTTCTGGCCTGAGGAGGACTTTTTAAATTTCGAAAACTGGACTGCCCCAAAAATAACACCAAAAAAAAAAATCTGTTCAACTTTCCTTTCCCGTTTCAAAGCCTTTACTTCCATCTTAAACGTGTGTGTGTTTAAGCTGTGTAACACTAATGATTAATATGCATGAATCATATATGAATCGTGTTGAAAAGAAATATCTTATTTTACTACGATCCTAGATGAGAAATGAAACCACGTTTTCTCCAGAGAAATAAATTTGAGCAACGATTTCATGTAAGATGTAAAATAGCACGCAGACGCACATCACAATCTCTGTAAAATATTTCTAAGTCTAACTTCAACTGCTTTAACCCCCTTCCCCTAAAATCAAACATAATTTGAGAGGCAACTAAAGTGCTTGCTTCGAAAATACTGGGTGAGAATTGATAATCGTTTGAAATATTCATAGCCTTTCGCCTATTTTTTTCTGGGCGCGTGTTTCAATCAACTAATAACATTTCGCTCTGCGGCCAGATGTTTTTCCTCTGCTCCCTGCTAATAGCATTAGTATTTTGGCCATGAACGCGCGCGGGTTCTAGTACGGGGTCCACCGTGTCTAGTGGCATAGCATCACTGGGTGAAAAAACCCTTCCCCCTTGTCTCCAGCTCTGTACCCCCAGTTGGCCCCGGGCCTGGAGATAATTAATAATCATATTTCTGCCCATAGACTTGAAGCCAAATGGAGAATGAATGATGGCCTTATATTCTCGGCATGCCACACGTCCGTTTGCACGCAGCCGATTAATTTAACTCTAACTTGGATCAAATCTGCAAATTAATTTTGCCCCCACTGATTGACGTTGATTTCGGACCGGTTATAATCACAACTTAGCCATCTTACCGATGTTCCCAACTAATAAACTCATCAACGCAGATAGGATTTTAAAAATTCCAAGGAAAGCTTTAAAACACGCTTTAAGTATTAGAGGTCAGAATTTTGACACTGATTTGTTCTTTGTCCAATAACTTCCCCCCAAATTCTCTGTCGTTCTCTTGATGCAACGAGATACAATAACAATCATAACCCTGGTTTATTGTTCATATTTTTTTATCCTAAAACCACACGAAGCCACTCTTTTCTGCGAGTAAAAGACACGGCCTTTGTTTAGTCTAAGATTTCCGCCCGTGATTTCTTTTGTGGTGTCTTTGTTCGGAAAAAGCCTGGTTTTTAATTAGGAAGCAGCTATCTTCCTCAGTTGTCGACAAAAGTTCAAGAGATTAGGGGTAAATTCCTGTTTTCAAATAATGATGAAGTATGTCAGTAGTACTGGAGGCGAAATGCACAGCAAACGAACATCCATGTCCACATACATTTTGGGCACACTCTGTCACAAAATCGTGTGAATACGCTGTGCAGGCCGCACACATTGAAATCCGTACGTACACGAACGTACGTACGCATTCCATTCAGTGTGTGTGTACATGTATATGTACGCACGCACATTCGCTTGACAATGGCCCGGTCAGTGAACTGGAATCAACAGCGCCCTCAATTGCCTCCCCGAAGAAAACTGTTGTCTGTGGGTACACAGCAAAAATGCCGTCGTGGTATTTTATGATGCGGGGAAAATTGTAAAGTTGTTGCGTAATTAATTTTATGAATTTCACTCTTCTGAACTCCACATGACCATGAAAGGTTCTAATACAGTTTAAAAGCTCTTGGCTGGGACTGGCTTTGTAAATTTCATCACTAACACCCCATTCCAACCAACCTGTCCTTTTACCGCATGGAATTGTGATTCTGCTTGACGGAACTTACAACAAAAGATCCTCGATTTAGAAATAACAGCAGGCTTGAAAAAGGCATCTAATTGCGGTAATTAAATTGTGTGTTTTGTCGGCCTTCCTCAGTTCATTGGTTTCACCTGTTCATCAGCAAGGGGGTGACCCACTGCGCGGGGTCAGCTACGTTGTGGCCCCTACCCGAGACAATAGAATCACGGAGGCCCAAATCAGTGTAAACGCGCCGTGTGCGGTGTGCATATTCAGTTGTATCACGATTTGTCTGATAACAATTAGGACTTAGTTCTTGTCGTGTTGACCGTTCCGCGGAAACCTTGGCCAGAAGATGCTTATGCTTCATAGGTAGAGCTCAGATACAAACCAGGTTTTCGCGCTATCACCTGTTGAGAAAACACGGTTTAAAAAGCCCATTATATTAGCCCAATAATACTGTGGGCTGTCCATTTCATCAGAACTTTAGAAAACTCAACTTTGATTCAACTAAAAAGTGATTTGAATTTTTCATTGAATGGGTTTCCTCAATTGTTGTAAAAATGTGCTTTTATTTGCTTTTCGTTTTAAGCTCTCCAGCTGTCAGTTGTAATACACGGGTTGCCGTGTGAATTTCCATTATTTATTTTTGTCCATTACAATCCATTTTTCGCGGCTGGGACCGTATTAAACTCTCCCAGAGGGTAAAAACCTAGCTGTTTTAAGGTTGATTTTTAAACGCACGGTTGTTAACTTTTGAATCTTTTGTGTTGAATTACAGGTTTAGACCTACGTGGCACGGGCTACGATGTGTTGTTGAATGCGACTGCCTGACCTCAGTGAATTTAACTGTGTAGATGGATTCACCGAGAAGACTTCATTGCCGACAAGGTTGGTAAGCCTTTTTGCTGGATATGCACAGTACACTTTGTGTACATGTACTACTACGCGCACACTGTTCCAAACCTCTGTGTATTATTCACCTGTCGGACTGACACTGAAGGGTGCTGGCCTTGAACTTTGCTCATTGGAGCGAACGCGAGCGCCCTCTTGTGGACGGTCTGTGCATTGGTTGCAATTTGAAGTAATCCTGACTCCCAGTCAGTTTCCAAATTACCTCACTGGAAGGAACACGTGCACCCATAGGGAAGCCACTACGCAGCGACTGCATGTATTTCCCAGTGACTTCATACATTAGTGACAGCCTTAACTTCTGACTCATATCCGATGCACAGGCACTATGTTTTTTCGCCACATGAGCCATTTCTGTATTCCAACAGCGCATGCCCCAAATGAAACGCGTCCGAGGTCATTCGGACGCAAGTTCGAGGTCTACCCTATCAGCGGGGCCTACCGCGCGCCGGCGCGCTTTGTTCCTGAATGACCTTGCTTTTCTGAAATGCATGGTTCATTGGCAAAGTGTAGAGGTTGCCAAGTAAACGGCACCACCTACAGTTAACCCGTTTGTCAAAATCCGTGTTTTTGCTCGTGACCTCCATAAATTCTTCAAAGAGAAATGGAAACGCCCCCAAAATTGCTTTCTCTCCTTAACCCCCCTTCTTTTTTTCCCATTGCCCCACCCCATTCTCTGATAAAGAAAAGTCGCAACGACTTATAATATTCAGGAGAGAAAAAAATATGAATATCACTCGACCAAAGGGACCCCCAGAACTATCGAGCGACTGTCTGATAACGAAACAATGCAGATATCCATCGTATTTTAACCACACTCATGTTCACTTTGCTCCCTTACACAATGGGACGCAGAATGCCGCTTCCTCGTCCAACGAGGTGAATGTTTAATGAGATAATTGAATACAGACCTCCTTGTGGAAATATTAACCACTGTCTTTGGTGTGTGTCCCTTCTTCGTACAAGCTGGCCCTCTCGGTGTGTACAGTACCACCAAAGTCGGTTATATTCCACGCACCGTCGGCGTTGCGTGACCACCCCAGCCTCGGCCATGTCCTTGGACCGGCCCCTGCACACGGCAGTGGCTTGCCCGCTTGGATTCCCCCTTCTCTTCCCCCCGGTGAGAGTTTTAACGTGGGAAGAACCAGCGCTGTACCGGTTGGATGCGCTGCTGGTGAAATGATGAGCTATTGTTTTACGGTGCCCTGCCTGGCGAGTCACTCCGTCCTTGTGTCTCGAGAGGACTCAAATGTGACCGAAGGAGAGCCTTGTAGGTTTCTCTAAAGGAAAAAAAAAGTTTAATTAATTTTAATGAGCCGTACACCAGATTCGGTGGAACACTTTGTATTTAAAACGTCTTCTAGCAAACTCACATTTGGAGTATCCTGAAGACTGTATGTGGAAAAAATCTTGTTACAGCCATTAAACGAACTATCCTGCATCAATACTGCCCGAGCTGTCATATGATTAAGCCTGCTTAAAGATTTGACATGGAAACAAGAGCAATATTTTACAGCATTCGCAGGATTGGGCTGAATTTGCATAACTCAATTAACGCCTTTACGTTATGGTTGTCTGTGTAGGCGAGTCAACCGTGACAGTTTGTCACACTTTATCATTCTGCGGCGCGGGTGGCCCCATAACCGGCCAATTCCACGGTCTGGTTACCAGAATGCCGTTCCCACGGAATTCTTCTCGTGTGAAATTCCTCGCAGTGACATTAATGATTGTACTCAACATTCGTCAGATGGGCTCAGAGTATTTTAACGATTGTGACATTTTGGGGCGAGCTTTCTGACTGGTCTCATCAAAACATTGTCATAAGGCTGGATTAATTGAGTTAACTCCTGGAACTTTGAATTTGCAGGCTCAGCGATTGACAACTGATGCCCATAACAGTTTCTCATCTGTCCAAATTTTCAGCCCAATTCAATAAATGTTGTAATAATTGCAAGCACTATACTTCATTGTTCTGTTGGCACTCTTGATAATTTTGGGATAATAAGTCTATTTTCACATAATCTTCATGGCATTAATGATTGGCCAAGTTTTCACAAAGTTTCGTGAGATAGGCGCAACACACTGCTGACCGCTTACCTTTAAGAGCCACGAGGGATCCAAATATGACGCTTTTAGCGTCGATCTGCGCACTTCCGCGTTTGAAAACGAGGCTGTATGGGCGCTCGAGGAAATTAGAGGTCACCCACGTCCCTGGATTGGGCGGTACGGTGGGAATCGAAGTGGCCATGTCGACCACGATCAGTCAGTAGGGGGGCGCTGTTTCGCTTTTAAAATGAGGCTTCAGTTCTGGATCAAACCTCATCTTTGAAAGAAGTCCATTCGTGCTCAGTAGGTTAAAAGTACAAGAGTCTTTATTTTTTAGCATTGACTTTATCAATATGAATGTTTGTGCCTAATTTATTTCTTTTAATCTCTGGATTGTCATTCGGGTGCCCTTTACACGGTTTTAGAACCTCATAATAATACAGATTTCCTATTAATATTTCCGAGGCAGTAGGCCTAATCAAACCCGATCAATTCTGTTTTGTCTGCGTTGGATTCAGTCTATTTTTACTAGGTAGTTAATATCATACAGTAGTCTGTTAGGAAATGCCTTCACCGTGAAGTGTCCATGGCTATTTCCCAAATCTCAGCCTTCTTTCTGGCTTAGTCTCCATGTAGGACCCAGTCGTCAAGTTCAAGCATTTGCTTCAGGGGCCAAATAAACAAAAATACCCAAAAGTGTGGCCCAGAGTCAGAAACTCATACAAAATTGCACCGAGCTTGGAACACGTCCAGGGCGATTAAATTCATGCAACCGAAGTCTGAAGCCAATGACTGAATGCAACTACTGGTTTTTTTTTTGGGGGGGGGGCTGCAGAGCATCAATTCAAACCCAACTGAAAATAGTGTAAATTAACATGCAAGCCGACGTTTCTAAAGGTTTTCTAAACAACTATTGAATTATTGTCTTGTCCTCAGCCTTTCCATTTCTTTTCGATCTTTGGTGGGTCAGCCAATTACAGTTTTAATTATTCACACAAAATACCCCCCCCAAAAAAGTAATAGTTCCCAATCCTGCTCGCAGCCAGTTTTCAAATGTTTCCCTCCATTTGCTCTGGCAACGAGGACAGTTTTTACCCGTAACTCTATCAACTGTGCCCTGGGATGGAAGCCTCCAAACCTAGGGAGTTGATCATGGCCCGTATTTCCACAATCCCCCTCCCCCCATTTGTCAGGCAAACAGCCTCCTTTTTCAAGAGAAACCGAGGGGCCGCTTTTTATGATGATGACCTCAGCACAAATTATCACTTGAAGTAGTGCACTGTGCACTATTGGAAAACGAATTCGTGACAGCACACCACTAGCCCCCTCTTGTGCCAGCGAAAAACAATAAAACTGTAAAAAGTGAGAATAATGCGACTGGCAAAGTGACATAAACTGTTCGGTGTGTAAGGGGATCTCCTCCCCTCAGTTTGTTCTAAGCAGTTTGTGACAGTTACATCACTGGAGTTGTGAGGACTTGAATCTGCTCATTTCAAGGTGTGAATAATGTTCAATATGTCGTCAGTCTGTTGCCGGACTCATCGCGTGTTCTGCACGGCATCGGCATGGTGTTTTCAAACTCCAGCCTCGTTAGTCTGTTTAAAGTCAGCAGAGCCTAACCATTGGCTCGGCAAGTCCACCGAAATGGGATTAATTGGAGAGAGGCCACCGTGTATAATTATTATTGTGAACGGGATGAGGTTGGACAAGCGAGAATCAGCAATCAGCAACGTATAACCTTGCCGGGGGCGGGCACTTTGGGGCCATTTCTGGAGGGCCACTGAATTGTGTTGCTTTTCCCTAAGATTTGTGATAATAACCCGAATCGTTTTCACCCTGCTTGTATCGGTCTCTCTTTTCAAAGAGAAGATTCTAAGCCATTTCTGGAGGGCCACTGAATTGTGTTGCTTTTCCCTAAGATTTGTGATAATAACCCGAATCGTTTTCACCCTGCTTGTATCGGTCTCTCTTTTGGAAGAGAAGATTCTAAGCCTTTATTATGCTTAGGGTTTTAGTTTTAGTCGACATTTAGAGTTCGGTATTGTGCGAACGTTAACCACGGTCCGGATACCGAGAAACGTCTTTTTATTGCATGTTTCCCATATTCCAGATGTCTGTTTAATTTAATGTGGCGGACCTCAGTATCTCTCTATTTTTCATGCTTAACTAGGATGTAAAATCACAAGACCGCCGAAATGCTTCACGAACCGATGGAAGAAATTTAACAATAACTAATGGGGGGATTGCGTCGCGGTTTGTGCACATGTGCAGTTGGAAAAGTTCGACTGAATATGTTTGCCTGTGAAGGGAGATCGACCGCACCGTGCGAACTTACACCCGAGGGTGTTTTATCAGATTATGGGGGCAATAAATATCAGACTACGCTTCAATAGTCTCAGCGGGGAAAAAAAATATAAAGCAGGATTTGTAAGACTCCAAACATGCCTAAGGAAAGATAGAAACATACTCTACACAAGCAAGTTACGATTATCATTTACGAGAAAAATAATTCGTAGGTAATGGAGAGGCCGTCTCATCTCTGTTCTTTATTTGTTTGTAAACAACTACTGGCTTCTAGCGGTTCACATGAAGTGCACTTGCATTGTGTTGCCTGGCCCTCGAATCCCGGTCGGCTGCGAGGAGGTCACGTGCGCACGTTCATGAATCTTAATCATGACATCTGTTATTTTGTGTCGCGCAGTCACATTGCGGAGACCGCGGTGTATGGCATTATATCTGGGCTGATATAAACCTGGGGCCACAATCTCCGTTTCAGTCTGGTATACACGGGGAGCTTTTTAGAGGTTGGGATTTTTCAGGATTTTATTCGGGGATGGTTGTTGCGCAGCGCACGTACGCATTCGACTTAGAAAACGATCAGATCAGCGGCGGTGGTGCACAGTGAAGACATCCACCGCCGACAGATCCATCAAATTACGGTCGGGCCTGGGCCAGTGACTGATGGCCATGGTTATGATGGTGATGAGGATGACGATAATGGTGATGACAATGATGATGCTGGTTCATTGCCGCTTTTCAAGGCCGCAACTTTAGTTTACCGCTGCCGCCCTCACCAGACAAGCGCGATGTGCGCACGCCGAAGCCTGGCTCAGCTTGGGAAATTGCAGACGGTCCGTTCTGTCTGCGCTGATGCGCCTGGAATAGCCCGTTTTTTTCCAATTCAACATGCATTGTGGTCCGTTAGTCCTTTGCATGTTTGAAAAGAGACTGCCCTGGCAAGCGTCGACCAACCACTCTTGAGTGGGTGCTTTCATGATAACTCAGCACTCACGAAGTAAAAGAGTCTTTACCAGCGAAAGACTTAATCTCGCTTTTGTTCCCGTATGGCGATTTCATTTAAAAGGATTAATGACATATATATCAGCAATTCTTCTTTAGAAAGCTGAATTCGTTTATAAAACTGTCTAAGTAATTTCAACAGAACGGCTCTGGCACGCGTGAGCCATTTTCTTTTTGTCTTTCCCTCATAGGTAGATTGTCCTTCACAAGCACCAGTCCACTTCTGTAGTAGGCGATATTGTTCCACTGAGTTACAGCGATTGAAAATTCAAATATCGAAGGCGATGTTGAGGCTCGCGGATTCCACCAAATATTGTGGCTTTATCCACCTCAGCATCGTGTCTGGGTTCGACTTTCGGGCTCCACCTGCTTTAGTCTTCGGTCCATGACTTTAGGCAAAACCTGAGTATTTCTATTCATTATCCTCCCAAGGAATTGCCCTGAAATCCTGGTTTCACACAGATAGTCTAGGATTCGTCGACATTTTACATCCACAAAAATAATAGGAATTTTTTTTGGGGGGGGGGGGGGTTACCCACTCATCGTCTCCCCTCTGTCATTATTCCCCCTCTCCACTGAATCCTTCACTTTATTTCTTTGATGCCATTGTAAAGTGCGCCTCCAACGTCGAAATAATGTGATTGACCGACCGCGCACGTTAACTCATCCCAAGTTGTAAAATTCTTCGAACCTCCCCTCCCCGTTTTGATTTCATTCCTTGTACTGCTGCCCGAAAGAAAAAGGCGAAATCTACCCGGTTTCACTTTCAAGTTTAAAAGAACGATAGACGTCGCTCTCTGTTTTTCATTTGCCCTCACAAAATGGGACAGAATGAAGAGCCTTAAGGGGACAGAGGTTAAATTTCAGTGTTTTCTATTCATCGCAGGACAAAGGGGGTTCTCTCAACGTCTAGAACCGATCTCGTTCGTGTCGAGGGGGTCCGCGCACCTATGACGGCGTGTGTTGGGATCGAGAAAAATGTAAAATTGTGGACGTGCAGGGTGGCACTTGTTTCTCGATATTTAGGCCAGACAGGAGAAAATCGAAATTGCATATTATCGGAATGAAGGCTTAGGATTTTTAATCAACAACTATTTTGGTGTGCACTGAGCCGATTCTGGGGGTTGGTTTGTTTCTGTTGGCGAAATATACGATGAATACTGAAAGGACAATTGATAATGCATATTCTCAGACCTTGCACGCGTAAGCACCTTCATCATTAAGAATATGGTTTCTCGCAAGGGGCGAATCGAGGAACGTGAATCGGATACCTATGCCCCGTAGTAAAGGTGGGGGCTTCGTGTGGGTTGTTGCATAAAATCTGGCCCTGGACGGCTTGTCTATCGCAGCTGGCAACGACCACAAATTTCATCCTCTCAAGAATTGAATGGTGTCACTTCAACCAGTTCAGATGCGGTGTAGGTCCCCTCGGAGCTTGCATGGAGCCTCCTTCGACTCCGCGGCGTGCTAACCTTGAGAACCTCAGATAACGCAACAGGTCGTCTTGTCGACCTGTATACCGTGCTCCATCCATCGGCTCAAGAGCCGGCTGGCCGACTCTCTAACAACGCCCGAGGAAGCAAGAGTCTGACTTCTCAATCCGAGCCGCTTCCAGGGACCACGTGAAAGTAGTTTGCAGCAATGCTGCCGCCACTTTTAGGGGCCATCTTCAAGTGCAGTTAACACGTGGCCAGATATCGTCCATACATTAGAGACTAACAAATCACAAGGGATAGAATAATCACGTGACCAAATCGACTTGCCGGTTGAGGAGCAAGACACGTTGTATTAGCTAATAGTGTTTTCTTCGTCCATTCACCTTCCCAAGTTCACAAAATCCGCCCTTTGGAGACGATTGCACATGTACATCGGTGTAGAACAGGCTTTGTTTACATATGCACTTTGTTTACATGCGTGCTTTCCTGTTGCACTGAGGTGCGAAACAATCTAACGAGTCTTTACGGGAAAGCACGCATGTAAACAAAGTGTGACGTCATGTAAACAAAGTGTGACGTCATCATGTTTAACGTCTTCTTGAACTCCCATGAATCCGGTCCCTTTTTCTTTATGTGACCTCCCAGCCTCCAATGCGTATTAGTTGGCATTGGTTGGTGTAGCACTGAAGTCATGCGCATAAAGGTCAACGAGTTAATTGTTGGTGGAATCCAAATATCACACTACACCGGCACCGCAACTCTTCAGTCCGTGACAACAGTACCATACCGGGCCGGTTTTTATACATGTATTTTTCAAGTTATTGTTTCGAAGATGGTCAGTGAATGTTGTTCTAAATTTTAAGTTGAATTTCATGATTTCAGAAAATCTGGTGTGCGTTATATCATGCATTGATGAAAGTCAAATCAAACACAATCTCTTAACCTTACGAAAATGTACAAAGTGGTTGCTTTTTTATTTTTGCTATATTGCTTGTCTACAGTTTTGACTTATGAAAAATCGGATATCGTCGACAGGGTCCAGGACAGTCGACTCAAGACCTTCAGGAGTGGATGTGTCATTATGTGGGACAAGAAACCGACTCTCAATCTTTCCTGAAAAATCCTGACTGAAAAATCAACTACAGTAATTAGTCAACATTGTAGAAACGGGTGGAATAAGGTAAGAACCTCCACTGCTCATTCTGTTTTTATGTTTGTGGATAGTTTTAGTTTAACTATTACAGTTCAGTCAACAGTTTCATAAGGGTCCGCTTAAATCTCCACAGTTTTTCCAGTTGATTCCAGTTTGATAAAAAAAAAGCTTGCGTTTCCTCCGTGAAAAACTCCGCTGAGAACTGTAACAGCGCCGAAAAAACGACCACAGATCTCAGTCTCACCATAATTTGTCATAAAGATCATGAAACTGAAATTTGCCATGAAATGACGCTGCTGTTAAAGTGATTAATCACGATGACCAGCAAATCATTGTAAATCATCGAAAACACTTTGTAAGAAAATCAGTGCACTTGTAGGAGCTCAGTTAATGAGCTTCAATGAAATGAATGTCCAGGAAAAACAACTTGAACGTATTCTACAAGTAACAGGTCATACATTCTTATCTCCATCCCGCTATTTTTCTCTTAGTGCAAAAGCATATCAGGTTTGATTCCACGAAGACGTGGTAGAAGATTCGCCCTGTATTTACTATATCTAGTACAAAGCTGCCACCCTTTTACTTCCCTTAGCTTTCTGAACCTCTTGGTGGCGCTTGTTGTAATGACAGTGTCATGCATGTAATTGGAATGGTGCCAAGACGAGGCCCAGTCAAAATATTATAGTATTGAGCGTACATAGACACGTTGAGCCCCCCGCTATGTCAGACGTCGTTACATCTGGTGACTTTCTGCTCTTTGATCTCTTCCACCGGGGAGAAAAGTCCACCCAAACACCATAATTTCAAAGTCAGTTCTGAATTGTCGGCAATGACGGTGATTCTTTTGGATAATATTGAAGAGTACGAAAACTGGTACCTGGCCTTCGCGTCTTTGTTGTTTCAGCTGTCACGTTTTTCGGCCCCCACGGAGCGGTGAGACTCACGGGGCTGGAAACCAACGACTCCGGCTGACGGACGAATCTGTTGCACATGCCGCACGGTTTAGGCGCCGAAGAGAGCGCCATGCTGTCAGCGGGAAACGGCAACGTGAGAAACCTGTCGAATCGCGCTTAAATCACGTTCCAATAATATGTCTTTTGTATCTGTTTTCCCCCATCTAACCCGATTCCCCGCCCAGTGACTTAACTGTGTTATAGTTCTTGTCGTCCTTTATGAACGCTTCATTGAATGCCATTCGGTAAAAAAAATCTTCGATACAATGCTTAATATTACTGAGTAAATATTTACTGTGAGCGAGACTTGCGCGTGTGTTTCACAATCGCTTAAATAAAAATAAAAAGCCCAGTAACTTGTCCCAAAGTAGACATCACCTCGGACAAGCCGAGCATGGAAGTGTCGTGAAACCAATTACCTAATTGATTCGTGGCTGATGGTTAGAAACCAAGCAAGACAACAGCCCTGCTGGTTGGGCCATGCGCTCCATCATTACTGACAGCAAAATAGTGCAATAACCTATGGTTGGCGTTGTGCGACACGATGGGGTGCTCCTCCAGTGACAGAACGAGGAAAATGTACGGCATTGAGGGCGCTATTAACGCAAGACAGGTAAGTCCAATCTTTTATTGTCTGTTATATCGTACGTCGTATTTGTAGACACATAACGAAACAAAAGTACAGTAGTCATATTCATTTAACCTTGTATCACAATATTGTCTCATTAAACAAATGTTAAGTATGCATAAAACAAGTAAAGTCAGTCCAAGTTGACTTGGATTTGATTGGAATCGGAAAGATGGCTGTGTCAACAACATGGGAATCGCATCATAGGCCTGTATGTTATCACTTACTCAAAGGCTATGGCTAATTCATTTACTAAGGTCAAACTCGTGGAACCCAAAGCTATAATTATTTAGTGTGATATTCGCATTTGTTGTTATGCTGTTCGTGGAAGTCTTGCATTTCAGTTTAGAGTCATCTTTTATTTGGCTAACAATGTAAGGCAAGGGATACACGTATCTGCCGGCAAATGAGCCAATGCAGGCTCGCAAATTTTAGAGGGCGCCCTCATATTTGTGAACTTTGTTTTCCCTTGGTATTTTTTGGGGGCTGAGTTAACAGTCTGGTCAAAACCTATGCTACAGAAAATGTTTTCTTATAAGTCTTTTATCCTTACCTTTCCAGGCATCAAGCATATTTTTAACATGCAAATCTACATCACTACATCATACAAAAACCTCGTGGCCGAGTTCGGGCGGCTTGTTCCCGTATGTTCACGAACAGCTCGATTTGTGGTTCGTGGGTCAGCCGCTCGAACGCTGGGAGCGTACAACCTGTTATCGCTGGTAGTTAGTGACAAGAACATGCAACATTGCCGGCGTCCATGTAGGCTACGTTGTTCGAGAGTTAATGTTTGGATGGGCTGAATTCTTTTCTAGGGAAACAGGAGCATTCAATTCTGTCTTACGGAAAATAATTAATGCTAATTTTGCAAAACTTCCCATTGTCTTTTGCTTTGGAAGCCATCTCTCTACATTTTGCAGCTGTTCAAAAATCAAAATCTCACGAGGTTTTTCGTGTGTTCCTGTAAAACCCTGACGAGGAAGTGGTGTGTGATCCTGTTTCGAGAACATTGTCTTGAGTCGTGTTCCCGCCGCTTTAGCACGAGAACAAGAAACCCGTGTCAAAAACAAGCCGCCCAAATTCGACCCGTCTGATCCGCAAGAACGCCCTCTGTTGACTAAAAAAATCACTACACTTTTTGTGCATGTCTGCTAGTCAGTTTCGCCCCGTAGCCTGAATTGGGTCCAAGCATAGACATATATTAATAAAATCTGGACCCTTAATGGAGCATTCGTGATGCGGACGTCGTTGAACCTATTAACGGAAGTAGAGTACCGTCCATTTTGCCGTGCCGAAATTTTCGAATCAACGCTAACCTATGGAAGACAGCCACGATTTTTGATATTTTGTCGAAAATATTCAATATAATCATTTCGGTGCACCGCATTCAATTACTGCCATGGGGTTACGGTATCAATTAGTACGAATAACTCTTGCATATGATGTCTGTGTCCCATGTAATCACCAAGGAAAACGTGAATAATGGCCCAAAAATTTTCACAGTTTTCTGCTGAACTGAATAGAGGTTATTGCCACGTACAACACTGGCGATTTAGCACGACCAGACCTAATAGCATTGTATTAAAGAAAGGTTTCTATCCCAATACAGACCCCATACTTTGTAAACATTTTTAATAATAAAATGATTTGTTTTGGCTGGCTTGGTATTAATTATTTAGGAATTGCCTACTTGATATTATTTTACTTCTTTGTAACCGCTTTTTACTTTCTTTGTAATGCTGGCCCACACTGAGAAATGAAAATGACATTTCTCAGTGCATTTTCATGCAAGCCCCATGTCCGTCTTAGTTATGGCAAAATAAAAAGGAGCATTCTCCATTTTAAAGTTAATGCGCATTATGCCCTGTAATCTCGATCATTTTTTAATGGCCAGGCATGTCTCAAAACACCCTTCACTTTCTGTTTATATCTAAACGCAGCCTAATCATCAAAACTCTTCCTGTGAAATGTAAAGGACAGTCCTTTCCTGACATGCCTGAGGATCGGAGTTAGTCTTGCCAAATATTCTGCACACTGTGGCACCACAAAGCAGCATATCCTCCTCGTGTTTCACTACTGATACCTAAGCCATCACAAGATCATTTGGTAAAAACGGAAAGGATGGTCTTCGGTCCTAATAATGTTGGCGGTATTGTGTTGGTTGGTTACACTGTCCCTATGAGGCCAGTTAAACCAGGAGTTCTTTTAGGGACGTGTAAAAAGCTTTTACATGCACTTTATTTCTCCACTCTAATAACCCTAATGTTCAAGATACTACACCGAGCTCAAACTCAATGTACATGTTGAGATTCCTGATTATTGAAGCCTGACAAGATAAAGTTTGAATACTGGGAGCGTTGTCATTATTCAGTGTGAACCTCCGTGGATCTTAAATCTGCGGGTCTCTCAACGATTGAGGGCGCATTCTAAGAATGAGTTCAGGGCCGTTTTTCAATACTCAACTTCGTCTCCGTCTCAGGCTTCGTCCCCGAAACCAGTTCCCGATCGTGGGCCCGAGGCTTTTAAATAAAATTGGATTTCTGTAATTTTTGGCTCTCTTGCATCATATTTGATGTTTTGTGGCACTATTAGACGAATTATTGCACTTCCAGCTTCAAAGTCAGGTGGTAAAAAACAGCTGATGCCTGAGACGGAGCCGAAGTTGAGTATTGGAAACGGCCCTGGTTACAGCTGCACCGAGTCATTTATGAAATCATTGCATCGCTTGCGTTTTCAAAACTTAAGCGTCGGTGTGTGATGAAATGGCTGTGGTGTCTTTCCTTTTTCAAGAACCCTCGCCAGAAGCAGCACGGCTAGAAGTCCGTTCCTTCTCCCTTTAATCATTCGAATTTCAAGAAGCTTGTTGGGTAAACATAAATATCTCCAGCTTGTAGACCTTGTCAACCTGCCAGTGTGACGGCAAACCTCCTCGTCTGTTGGGCTTGACTTTTCTAAAAATCTACAGTAGACAGTTCATATTAAGTAAGTGGTAAGCATGCAATTCTGAAACGGAATTTTAGGCCGTTGGGATGCAGAATATTCCCGCTTTTGGTTGTGTTTCGTTCGTGGCCGTTGTTTAATCTGAGCTGATTTTAAGGTTCTGTACGTCGCACTTTGTGCATGCACGAGAGAGGGGGCTATTCCTCCAAGCAACTACCTGCCTTCTAGCGTATCCGCGTGTGTACCGGACGTGCAGCGCTAACGGCATTCGATTGTCGTCCACAGCTCTTAGTTTGTCACCGATGAGGGTGTATTTGTGAACGGAAGGGATACCCGCACTGCTAAAGTTACCATTTGGATGTATCATCAGTCACATGAGCCCCGAGCTGGACCAAAAGAGGGCGCAATTTTTCTAGCACTGGCGGCTCTGTTGATGGGAACTGCACTTCGCTGGTTCACAAACGACTTAGAAATGTACGGTTAAGGTCGCGGTGCTACCAAGAAAGTGAAACTGGTGCTTCTGCTCCAGCCTTGACGATACGTCTGTGTGGTCTGTGGAGTAAGCGTTTGCATCAGCACTGTGTCTGTGGTGTGTACATAAATTAAAGGGTTAATCTTGAGTGGAAGACACCAACTCGTTGAACTCCAGATTGTGGCAATTTAGGGTGCACCTAACTGGTGCGTCAGATTGATGGCAGCTTTCAACCAATCAGTACCCGGCCAACGCTCCGACGGGCTGGTATACAGGCATCAGTAAACGCTCTTTAAGAGTGGAGTCTGAGAAACATTATGATACTCGAACTAGCTACACCTGGACCAGTCCAAGATATACTGGCACGATTGTACCTTTTTCGATGGTTGATATCAATTTTATTAACGCGTACTGACGGAAAGTGGCTACGGTGCTCCAGAACTGCCATTCGACTTTGTAAAGATCCTGATATGTTTCTATCTAAAAACGACAACATCATTCGGGCTAGGATGTCAATCATCCAGGAATTTTGACGACATGAAAGTAAGTGTCATATCCAGATTTAATTCAGTATAAGGTTTCACCATTTTAAGGTAACTGTTATCACAGCATGACGACATCCTGAGGTCACAAAGTCGACATTCTTCGATTTTCATCAGTCACCTTCAGGATTTCGTCGAGAAATTGTATTTGGATGTCGACAGCCTATTTCCAGGATGTCACCACACCGTATAAATAATTTGTCTCAGGATGTCGTTTTCCTTTACCATTAGGGGCTTTATCATCCCGTGATAAATCTCTCAAGAGTGTCGACATGTCTGTGAAATGTTACCCGGGAAGTAAAAAATGATAAGGTCACCGCATATAGGATTGCACCTCCGGAGCTCTGTATTCAGCACATTGTCGTCGAGAAATGTTCACCATCAAAAAGATCAAGAGATATTAAAAGGCAGTGGAGTGCCGACCTAATATCACTACGGGTTATGGAAAATCATTGGGGTTTGCCGAATCAAAGGTTAGGCCTACAGGTCATCTTAACACAGTGACATCGTTGGTCCATATCACGGAAGCCTCGTCTCTTGAAAGTGTCGAATAGACCACACTAGCGGCTATCGGCAGTCGTTGATGAATAACTTCAACTTGGGAAGGAAAGAGTGAGAAAAAACGAGTCCCTCCTGAGGTGACCAACAAAAACTAAAACGAAGGCACAGGAAATAAACACGGAAGCGACTCAGGGAAGTCTCGGCAGCGGTGGGTGGCTGGCTTGTGACAGGCTTGTCTTCACACCTCGGGGTCCGGCGGTAACGACGAGATATGGCCCCGCACACGGGCAACCATCGCTCAAGCCCCCGTCAAATTATGAAAACCAAACATCGGAGAGTGAGCTCGGTGGATGGCAGCGGCTGACATGGATTTTTCCATCCGTCATCTCTGGTCACAGCTTCCCTCCTTTTCCGCCTCTCTTCTCCTTCTTTAATCCCGAAGAAGTTAATGTGTAATGTGGGCAGTTTACTTAACATCGGATATTATTTGATTAGCCGAGGCAAACGAAATGTCCCGTGGGGTATGGTTACAGCACCGGAGTAACGTGAACGATCATCGCTCCATTATAGCAAGGGTTCTCGTGTACCATTTTAGACAGAATAATGAGTGTGGCGACATTTGCCTTTGTGACAGTGCTAACTCGCCGACATGAACCTGCTTTAATTATCGCCAGTGGTAGTTTTTCGCATTCTTGGTTCATATCATAATGGGGTTATGATCGTATGCAAATACTGTGTGTGACGTCATGCGTAGTAGTCTTTCTTTCGTAATGTCTATAAATGGTTTGACGACAGACGAATAATCTCCTGATCGCTGTGACGTTAACTCTCGGAAATCACTATGTAGGCAGAAACAGCAAACTCGATTTGTGACAAGTAATGTTGCAAAATGCTGTATTGTGATCTTACATAGACATGATCAAGATTAATAAGCCACGATTACCCTTGCGAAAATGACCATTGTCGTTGCATTACTGAAGGTCAGTGAAGTTCATTTCGTAAGAATGGGATTGTGGCTTTTTGTAATGTAGCAAACGTGACTGGAGGTTAGCCAAAGATGTAAACAATTGATGCTATCTGAGCGTCACACTTGAAAACAAAATATTGTTTACTATCTGCTGTTCCTGTCCCGCCTCTAAGAGTGCGCATGCTCGCCGCGTTTGATCCTTGGACCCTGTGAGGACCGTCCATCAAGCTGGTAGGGCTTTTCTGATTAGCCGTCGGTCGTCAGAACCCCGCCTCCGTGGCGTCCTCATCCAGTAGCTTCGCACAGTGAGCGGAGGCGCCTCGCCAAGCCAGGGAGGACCTTTGTACCCGGGCCGACGCTCGTGACGGGGGACGGCGGCCCGCCTCAAAGGACGCTGGTAAAATATTTATCCGATCCGAGAGCGATACTGACTCTTCATTGAGTTGTCGTGAATTTGGAGAGGCCGGCGCCTTTAATGGACACACAAAGGTCAGGCAATGTTTGGCAGGACCCAACGGTTTGGCGATAAGAGCGGCCGGGCCGATGATCAGCTCATGCAACTATGGAACGCCGTAGGAACATAATAGTCACGTGCTGAATTACCGTGACAGACACCTCTGTTATCCAACATTATCTTGCGTAACACGGATGGGTTTGCCATAAACCTGGGACCCTTGTGTCCGTCCCTTCTTCAACTTTGACAACGCAGGGATCATTAATCGCGCCTGCACGTGCTCCAGCTTCAGAAAACCCCAGCTAGAGAACGCACAATTTCATTGCGAGCGAATATTTTGGAAAAATCATGGATTTATTGTCGGCTATGCATGAACCCCTTTACAGTTCTGTTGGCATTGGCACTGTATACTCCCTAATGGTGTCTATCCATTTTTTTGCATTTGGTCACGCGCTTACTCCTGCTCGCGATCATGCATTATTGTCTGTCTGGCGTGCCATACCTAGAGCTTCAGTAATTTGAAGCACTCGTCCTCTTAGCATCAATTCGATTACTTTCATAATTGAACAGGTTTCCTCTCTTTTTTCATCCCTTCCCCCCTCTTTCTTTACAATCTTGCCAGTTTCATGCGCGTACACATGCAAGTCTCCCAGCTCATAATATACTGCAGGCAGGGAGACTGATGTTTATTCCCCTTGGTGTGAAAGATGGCCGCGTGCGCGGGCTTCGCTGCAGCAGTGACGGATGGGTCCCGAATGGCAAAGCGCGCGCCCCGCGCTGAACCCGCGATCCGCGGGTTCGTGAGCCACCATTCCATGACACCAAACATGGTGGACAAGATAAACGGCAGTAACTCCGCTTAACCAGACGCTGCCATAGTAACCCGTGACCTCTTGGCATTGCATCCCGCGTTTTGTTTCTGTTTAATTTTAAAGATTTATCGGGCCTGCTGCATGCCAAAGTGCGTCAGTTCCCCATCTTTTTTTTTTCTTCTTCTGGGGGGTCGTGATATAACGGCGCATTTGTTACAAGCGGGCCCCATCCACCGCAGAATATAGAGGTGGCATTCTGAAGTGTCTTTGGTGTGTACCAATGTTGTGACTGGTCCGTTTATCTGATAGGCATCTTGTCCGAGATAGTGGGCAGTCCCTGTGTGCGTGGCTCCCCTTGCCGCCCTGCCGGTGATGCTGCAGCCCCGGTGTGCCCTTGTCGCATTCAACCGTTGCCATGCATATGGGCTCCCTGTTCGCCGTTGGGGTTACACACGCATATCACACGCACACTGCATGCAGTGTTAGGGGGGGTGTCCATATTTTTCCTTCGTAATATTGCGAGCCCTGTCGGCAGGTTTGCTCTCTCTTGTCATCGAGCTTCGCCAATTCTGCCGGTGCTTGTGCTCACCCGCGCTTGCATTCCGGCGAATTACCTCTCGTGTCACCCCCACGCATACTAAAAGTGATGGGACCATGGATACGCGAATGACAATTTACATACAGGTACATCCAAACACACCACAAACACACACCTGATCACACTGTAAAAATAGGAGCAGACACGGACACACACGGGCAATTCCAGCATTTTTTTTTCGTGAACTTTGCTTTTCACACCATTAAACGCAGATGTAAAACAGTTTCAAAACGTCAGCAATTTGTGGAAGACACTACAGTGTTGTTTTCGATCGACGATGTCAATCTCGAAACATCTGATGTTTGGTCGGTTCAATGGAAGATGTGTATGATGAACACTGATTGCATACCGGTACATTTTATGTTCTTAGTCATCTTTACAACCCGTGCATTCGGCAGTTTTGTCGACATTCCAAATGTCAACGACGTCCTTAAGAATATTGATCGGTGTAACTGTTCCATAATCGCTGAAACATAAAATCCACGTAGTCGCATTCTGCACCAGACAGTGCACTCTAGTCGCCATTATCGTAGTCTAGTATTCTAGTAGTCTAGTGGTCTAGTATACGTGTAATGCGCAACGACAGTTCGCAAGTTAATTTAATTGATACGCACTCAAAATAGCACGAGCATTGGTATAAATAATCTTGATAAGATAATCACAATGTACTGACAACCACGTGGCTCAACCTTCACTTCAATATCTGATTTTTATTTTCGTGTTATCTCAGTGGTATTGTGAAAAAGCACTAATTTCCTTTTTTTTTTAATCTCAGCGTGGCAAATTAACACCTTGGGACAGCAGCATTTTGCTGTAACCAGGCGAACGCTTATGAAATAATTCCAGTGTACATTAACATATCTTGGCGACTTCTCACTGACTTGGAGACCTAAACATTCTCTCAACTAGAGGTGGCAACATGTTTAGGGTCTTCTCAGTAATGCACGGGAAAGGGATAAGATGCCACATACGGTGAGAAGGGGGGGGGAATTTCCATAGAAACCGCAAGGTTTTCTATGGTCTGAAGCCTCTATAGTCAGAGCCCCTTGTATTATTACCTCTGTGAACAGGCAACGGAACGCTCATGGTGACACTTTCACGAGAACGTCAGGTCCCCAACTGGCATTCTCTGCATGTTTGCGATTTGAAACAGTCTTTATAAACTCATAGTCAATTTCTTTGAAGGAAAATTTCATGACTTTTGGTCAAAACAAATAAATTAGTAGTTTTCCAATGCAGTGCCGCAGAAAAAAAGTGGATGGGTTGACATTTTCTGGGAAGCAGGCTTCATAATGACGGACAAATATTGAATACGTTCAGATTGTGAAACATTCCGGCTTTATCAATTTCCCTTCCCTTCTTTTGGAACGCCAACAAATTTTGTCATGCACTTCAAATGAGCAGAGCTTATAATTGTCTGGTTCAAATTTGTTTCAATTGAGAAGAAGATAGGAGTTTTAATCCATCCCATGCAACAACATTCGCGGCGGTGATTAATGGGGTTGAATTCACCACTTCTGGTAATTTTTCAGTGCTAAGATTTACAACTCTAATTCTTTGCTCATTTGTTTGCTGTTATTCGATATTCGGGCATTCGGCATGAAAATAGTTTGTAGGGCATCTCTTTTCCCCTTGGGTGGTTGAAATACTAGTTAAGCCGTTATGTTGACCTTTCGTCAGTTCCGTATTTCAAATATAGGTTTGTTTCGTTGGTTTCATAACTGATGCTCAGTTCAAAGTCAAACTAAAACAAAAGATGCACGCTAAAATGGTACTGATACTGCAAGGAAAGACATGACTCAGGAAATTTGGAGTATTTATTGTGAGGGCTAGAAGCTGAACTGAAGGCATGAGGACTTTTTGGCTATCTGAATACTTCGTCTTTCTTAGACCTTAAAATGACAAATTGATCTTTTAATACTGATAGAATTTTTTCCTTGAAGCAAGAAAGATGCGATGTGCCTTTATTATTAATAGTGCATTCCTTTCCAGAAACGGGAAAATGGCCGACCACAAGGCACATACAACAACTTAACGCATAATGCTCCCTGTCAGACCCATACTTACTTGATTTTAATTTCACAAACTTGACAAATTTACGCTGTGCTATGAACTTCAACTAAGTCACTTTGAATGTTGGAAGTTTCCCGAGATAATAAAAGAAGACAACGTGCTGTGTGACGCACGAAAAGCCAATCGTTGGCAATATACATCTGAGAGGATCATTTTTTAATCCTTTGTAATTATTCCGATTATCTCGCCGTACGCCTATTTGCAGTTCTTCCAACGGATTAGCAGGGGCGTAAAGTGTCATAAAATGATTGGTGTTGATGTAAAGGGTAACGGCACCAAAGATGTCTCGCTGTGTTGATGTATAAACGGGCACGACACATATATCTATCGAATTATTTTTTCCGCAAGTACTGTAGCCGCAATCTTTTCTGGTATTTCTATTTATCGACATTGTTTGAATGGAGGATTGGAACGCAGTGCTCAAGTATATTGCGTTATGTTCAACTGCACGGCCATGGGTAACAATTTCGCAAGAGGAGATAGGCGCATTTTGCGCCAACAATCGTGTACTTGTTCATTCCAGTAGCAATAATACAGAACAAACATCGACAACAAATGGTGGCATTTTGTGACACGACTTCTTTTCATCTCGACAGAAATGGACCCTTGATCTCCCCGTCTCGTCTGCCCAAAATAGGCCCCGGGCAGCCCGGGTCCCCCACTGATACATGCCTCGCCTGGGCCGATTGTTACTGGTTCCGTTATCTCGGTGGTCTGTTTGATGTTCAAACGTAGCCGTTGTAACACGTCCGTGCCTATGGTACACGTTGTGCAGTTCTAGGCCTTCCAATCTCGCTGCGTGCTGTTGTTTTTGTTGTTGACGTTGTCACTAGATGGCGCCCTAGAAGCCCCGTGTAGCACATTCATCCCCGTGGCAGCTAGCCCTGGGTCTGATCCACGGGATGTGTTGAGACTAGACAGATAGCTTGAGCCGTGTTTGTGCCGCATCACCTGTGTGTGTATATGCGCGTAAGCAGGGGCGGTGTGCCTCATTGTGGTGGTTCACCACGGACTGTCCTCAGCTCGGGAGACCCCGCTCTTCACGCGGCCGCCTGTCCTTCTCAAGTGTGTTTTGGCGTGAGACTTGGTGTCGTTTGTTACCTTGCGTTTTGGGTTCATCGCGGCTTAGCTCAACTTAGCACGGACAACTTGGCAGCGGAGTGTCATCAGGCACCATGATGGAGGGTAACAGCCCGTCGTTTTACAACTCGCCGTTCGGCTTCCACAATGATCAGTTCGTCGGGCCGCCAATCTCTGCCAGCACCGGGCCTCACCGGAGCTACAGCCCGCCTCCCCCACCGGCCTGCATCTACGCCGACAAGGCCGGGCCGCAGGTAGGGGGCTACGGCGGAGCCCCTATGGCCGTAGTGGAGTCCCGGGTGGACGAGGGCCTGCTGCAGTACCCGCGGATGACCAACATGAACATGATGACTCTGGCCAACATGACACTGCCCCAAGACACGGCCTGCACGCAGGCCTGTGGGGCCGGCACGGGAGCCGCGCAGCCGTGCGACGGCGTCCGGGAGCCCATGCAGCACCAGGCTGGCCAGCTCGGCCACACCGTCATGCCGGGGACTACAGCGGTTGCTGCCTGCCGGGGATCAAATCAAAACCTCGGAGGCAACCCGGGTGCTCACCACCACACACCCACGGCCCCGGCCGGCAAAACAAAGGCGGACGAGAGAAACCAGAACCTCCCCTTCCCCTGGATGAAAACTACCAAATCGCATGCTCACATGTGGAAAGCAAACTGGCCAGGTAAATTCAAAATGTCTGCGTTCATTCCTCCGTGTTTTGATTCGTGTCATCTGTGTCCCTCGTTCCTGCATTTATTTACCCTTCTCCTTAGTATAAACATCCCCCTCATGCGGTCCTCCATCTGTCGTTTTAGCGGTTTCGTTGTTTGATTTCACCTGGATGCAAAATATCTGAACATACTTGACAGAAACTTAAAGACTAATAAAATCAAATTCACGGTTACTACTCACAGTACACAATTCCCAAATTGAAACGATTTCCTGCCTAGGCCTATTATGCCGTCAACCAAATCAACTAAATAATTTCAACTGACGCGCTGCTGTTTGGCAAGGTTTACGGAAGGAATGCAAAAAGATATTCTGATGTTATTCCTTGTGTAGTTTATCGTAAATCACTCTCTGACCAGTTTAAACTTGCCCTCAGTCTTTTCTGCAATAAAATTTACCCGGTACCACCGCTGTTTCCGTTAAAAAGTGGTTCTTTGAACCAAAATAACATGACATTCAATTCAGCTGAACAATTTCCCGCTTCTGTTTTACTCGGCTGGCAATTAATGTCGTAAAAAAATCGCCCTTTTCCCAAGAATGACTCCTTCGCTAAAGCTTTAAATCTCCTATTTATCCTAATTAGAGTCACAGAATAAAACAGGCCGTTGCAATCCAAGTCGGCAATTCACCGAGCGCAGTGTAATTTTGTGTTAATCTAAATAGTTTTATAAAAAAATATGTTATTCCTATCTCGGCGTTGTACCTTATCAGTCGTAATGAAATATCGCATCTCGTTAGTTATGGTGCTGTACTATGTCAGTCCGTGTTCCCTTGATAAACGGCCGTCAAGCTTTTGTCGCGTACCAGCGATTACAACTGAGTTCCCAGGCGTTTCTAATCTCGTGCAGCCTCTCTCTTTTTGTGATTAAACTATTTTGCAGATTTTGCTAAAAATGGTTTTTACTATTGACTTGATATTCAATCAAAGATGATTTGTTTTCACGATGTAATTTTACACAACGGCTCTGATATTACTGTGATAACAACCATGTTTCCCATTGATCAAGCAAAATAATTTTAAAAAGCATTCAAATCCTGTTTACTGACTGAGTTCTATTTACTGACGGCTTCAGTATACAATTTTATTCATGGTTTAAAAAATTCATTTGAAAATGCTTCTAGAAATAATATCATATGATACTTGCAATGCCAGTGTCGGTTTACCACATAGTAATTGTGTTGTTGATTGTATTCATGTGTAATTTATAATAGTCGTTCGATATCGTGTTTGTGGTTGCATTATGTTTGTTTTTCTTCTGTTGGAGCTTGTTTTGCAGTTTGCATAAACACCTCATTTGCTTGTTTTGGTTCCCACGCAAAAACGTGCCATATTTTGTCATAATGTCACGATAATCTGTTTTACCTTTTTAAGAAATGGGACTTCAACATTTGTGATCTCATGCGGTGGGCGAAGAGCATTTTCAAGACTCGCTTCTCAGGCTAAATCGTTTTGTCGTGTTTAGCGCGAAAGACCTCACGGTGAACAGGTTTATGCGTGAAGACGTTACACGCTATTTGAACGAAAGTTTCCCGCCAAATGTGTCCAAAAAGTGCAGCATAGGCTCGAAACGTGACGGATAATGATAAGGTAAAACTGAGCAAATCGAAGCCGCGTTATCGTCCTGGCTGATGCGGGCACAACATCAATGATGGCCTGGTGGGGCTCCTAGTATCGCTCACTCAATCCAACCTGCCGGGATTCACGCTATGCTGAAAGCTTCAGTGCCCAGAGATATAGAAAACCAAAAAAAAAAAAAAAAAAAATCAGTACAGATAACATTTATACATTTCTTGGAAATGTGATGATCGGCAAACAACTCTTCAAAATTTGGGATTTCTTTCGCTATTTTTCAGAAAACTGTAGTCAGAAATCAAAGTGCGTTATGTGACTGAAGGAAAATGAATCTTCGTTTGTCTTTGTGTGGAAATTGTTGAAGTGCGCGAGAATGCTCAAGAGAAGCTTTACCTGCATATCTCACATCGCACAAGACTTTCAAAGGCTTAATTCATTATTTCTGGAAATGGTGCGAAATAATGGTGCCACTTTCTTGCTCTGTGGCAGACGTATGCCTCTTTTACATTATTGTCATGACTTCAGTCTTATAGTGGTGCTCATTCTGTGTCTTGACCTTGCAAAGGGACCTCGTCGTGTCGAACACCAGACCCACTGCCAGCTTGAAACCCTGCACGGCTCAAATTTATGATGTCGTCTGCTCGCGCATTGTCATCCAAGACAGTTCATAAGAATTGCGGTCACACACACACGCAACGTCGCTGTATACTGATTTCGTATTTTGTGTTCTTGAAATTGGACTAGCCTAATTTTTTTGATTTATCATTGTCCAAAACAGAGATATTCGGCGAAAGATCGCGTTAGTTTTAGCAGCCATTATGAGTAGTTCACCCATTGACATGCAACATAAAATATGTAATAGTATACGCCTAATTGAATTTCTTTTTTTCAGTCTATTTGCAAGTATAAACACTGCCAGCTTGATGGCATATTTTACAAGTTATGCAGCTTTTTGAATATATTTGTTTACTGACAAGAAACACCTTTTTCATAATCACACTCACCCGGTTTGTTCGTGGAATTTGCAGTTTTGCGCCGCACAATCAGGCATAATTATAAATAAGAAATATGCGTCTTAATTTTTCACATATTTTCACAGTTTCAAATTTGTGTTTCAGATACAGATGAATTACACCTTGCAGAACATTTCACGTAGTACACATTCAGTCCCATGTAAAAAGATAAGAATAAAAAAGACACTGATTTTAAATGAATAATTTTCTCTCTCGTGGGAGTGGTAAAACGAGAAATAACTAAACAGTCCTTATGCTGGACCGGCTTGTGCTGACTTCGTACAAATGTATTCTGCTGGCAAGCGCGCCATCATGAGCTCCCTACTCCTCAATGCAGTCGGCGGCATTCCCTTTATTTCTGGAGGAACCGAAAAAAGACTGCATTGTCTCTTGAGTTTTCATCGATCTTGACCAATCGATGTCCGGCCATTCCAGGCAAATGGCGTCGTTTAGAAGGGGCGGGAATGGGATGGGGATAACAGGGTTTGTTGGGGGTGGGGCACGAAGGTTGCTCCAATGTCAAAATGTGTGCCCTTGCTCGCCGGGGGCCTACTTCAACTGGACAATGGCCGACAAGGCGCGTGGGCAATCCCATAAGTGATAAATGAACCAATCGCTCAAGAGATTGAATTTCGAATTCGCTGACGGCTGGCTATTACTTTTATTACCGCCCCGTGTTGTTTCCATTTATAATTGACGTCTGCATTATATTTTCTCCCCTTGTTCGTCTTAGGTGGGCTCTTCTTGTGGGTTTGTTCCCGAAATGGAAGGAGAAGCAAATCGTCTATATATTTATGGCTGGAAATAGCGACTGACAATTGTGCAATACCTGTGTTGTGGAACAAAGTTACACTTTTCTATGCACCGTAACGTTTCAAGTCACTGTGAGCCAAGTCGAGGCTGGCTGTTTTGCCCGCAAGTTTGCGTTCGCACTTCGTCGGGTTAAACGTCATAGGACACACCATTGAATTTTACGGCTAATGAAGCATATTATACAATAGCTAATACCTTAACCTGTTAGTCTGTGGAAATTGACCAACTTTTAGTATCTCTTGTTATGCCTAAAACGTAATTCGCTATTCGTATTAAGACTGTAGACAGGTGTTATTCTACATGGGCCAAGTTCCCAGGGCATGGCGCCTCAATTCACTTGTTGGGCCGGTCCCCGGTGATGTCCAAATAGTTCACTCTGGATCTACAGTGTAACAGTTTTTGTCTTCCATTCACCCGTGCATGTAAGAGGGTTCCAAAAAGACTCCTCTTCCATGATACTAAGCAGTCGAAACCGAGGCAATTTTTTTTGTTGTAACTACCTCCGTCCCCCTATACGCCTTTTGAGATGAGGTTTAACCAAGTCATCAAGTATATTTGTTAAAGTAATGATGAGCTTATATTGTTGGTTGCACCAGGGGAGCAGGGCGGGTGTCTTTGAGGATCGGCCTGGGCCGGCATTGATTAGTGGGGTTTTCCAATTACCTGGAGTCCAGGAGGATGAATAACTTGGCCCAAGTGAAGTGAATAAGGGAGTGAAAGACAGGGTTTAGTGGTCGGAGGATCTGTGGGGAAGTCATTGACCGCGAGGGCCCCCCAAAATACCGCCCTGAAGTTGCCTCCAAATCTCGAAGAAAATCTGAGACCGAGGGAAAACAAGTTCTTTAGTGTGAGAAAGGCAGATGCTGCATGATTAACAACCTGTTCTGTCCCCAGCGTTGGTAGAAATAATTTATAGATCTCTACCCTTCTTACCCATAAAATTTTACTTACTCTTCCCTAACGATAAAGGGATGCATGCAAGATGTACTGATACTGGACTACATTGGTGTAAGGGCAAACCCCTTAATTAAAAGGATACAATAATTGTAAAAAGTATGGAGACTATTTCTGGAAAGGACAGCTGGAAATGTTGGAACTAGCATCATGATTCCTCTAATGAACCTTTTCTTTAGAGTCTGAAAAAAAACCACGCGACAGTTTTGTCACTCACGTAGAAAAAGATGCCAAAGCCGAACCCCATGGACGTAAATCCAGGGGGAACGGGGGCGTATACTCCTCCCACTGTTTGAGGTGGGCGGATGGGCTATTGAATCATTCCCCACACTTTTTGTGGTAAGCAAAAACAATTTTAAAGCGGATTGTGTAGAAGTTTTCGGACTTTCGACGACTAACATATCACTCAAAAGGGGGATTCAAAAGCAATAAATATGCCATTCTGAATGAATAACACAGATGTACATCAATGTCATGAACATCGACCGTAGAGCGTCATATTGTGTCACTCGCCCCCCCCCCTTGCCGGGCAAGTCAACCCCCTCCCACTTTTTCCATCCCCCATTCCCCCAATTTCTGGCACAGATTTACGCCACTGGAGAAACCCCCTTTTAAACCTTTTTATCTGTCAACAAAATGTCATTGAGCGTATGATTACAGACATAAACGTTTTCTTAAGCAACATAAACACATTTTCAAATGACAAGAATAGTAGTTCGTAAAACGGGGACTACCCCCTGAAACTTCGAGGCGGTGCTATTAACCATGCGTGTACCTTTTGGGAAAGAATATCGCGTTTGAGCATTCGATTCCTTTTGTGTTGTTAAATTAGTTCCTGGAAGGATAGAAGTCGTGAAGTCGAATTATCACAAAGGCAGTTACTCCGTTAAAAACATTCAATTTTTAATATCTAGATAATAGATAGATAATAGATACACAGTAGTGCTATCCGTCAGCAATTTTCCTGCGGATCAAACTGAGACATTCCGGGCTGCGCTGGATAAAAAGTCTTCCGTGACTTCTCCGTAAAATAGTCCGCCGATGCTCAACGTTGATGCTGGATGCTGGAAGGGACACCCTTGCCCCCGTTTAGACCCGAAGATCTCGGGGAAAAAATACTCAGTTAAGCAGCTAATGAGAATTGCACGACCAATGAATTGTGCTTCTCGACTGCAGCAACCAGGAGCCGCGTGCTCAGGAGCCAAGCCCCCGGCGATTGCGCGAATCCGTCCCGGGGTGGATTGCGCTTCCGCGCCGATCGATCAACTCCGCCAGAACTGGGTTCCCCCGAGCGCCGAAAGCCATACCCACTTCTATCCCAGTGATAGGCCATGTAAAGCAGTTGAAGTCAGTTTGCCTTCTTTTACGGTGCGTTGGACGACCAACTTGAGCTTCGGACGATTGTCTTCCATCAAAGAAATCGTGAAAAAATATATATGTTTGTACATAATAGCATTTTGCTCGTTCAAGTTTGACCGGGCAATCCGTCAAAGTCTCGTGGGTGGTTTGGGGCCGAGACGCGGCTGGCAGGGGCCGCGTCCGTCGCTATCTTCGTCCTTATTGTGCAAACCTCCTTGGACTCTCTAGCACCACATCATTCTTGCTGGATTTCTGCGGCCTGTCTTCTGTCAAGTAATGCAAGCTCGTAGCGGGAAGGGACATCGCAGACAGAAGTGCTAGCTGGTTTCAGAGTTAAAGACTCTGCTATCTTTCCCCCCTTGTTATTAATGACTTTTCATTCTTGTTGGCCCCTTACGAGGTGTGACGCAAGTTAATTGTAACGTAATGCATCACCTGATTCTCCCCGGCTGCATAATTCATGTGGAACATGTTCAATGTTTAGACAGTCTCTGGCATGTAGCAACTGGACGCGGTTGGTCTTTGATTCTATTTGGATCCAGTGGTAAAAGCAAGTCCGACTACCCTTTCCTTCCTTTCCTTTTTCGTAATTCTGAAACCTGTGAATTTTGGTGCTTTGTTACTCCGTCCCTGTCTCTAAGGCCTGTTGTCTTCTTTCTGTCCCATTTTCGCATTTTTTTCTAAACTTGTTGGCATCTTTTCCTCCTGTAGGCCGAACTCTATAATTATGTTCAGTTATTATGTTCTCGAATATTCATGATCAAAGTTATGCCTCGGTTTACCTCTGCCCCTTTCCCCACATTTTAACATAATTACGCACAATGCGATGCCTCCAGTGCTCGGGACAGCGCCAGTACCTTGAATGGATCTCATGTTGTCCTAATGTGCTATGGTTGCAGTGCTGTTTACTGATGATGACACGTATCGGCGATCTTTTCCATTTCCTAAGAGGGAAGCTTGCAATGCCAAGGGTTTACCTACCGTACATGTGTGCAGTTCATAATTAAAGTCACGTGATAAATTCTGTGAGTTGAAGCTTCAAGGGTCGTTTGTTATTCGCCTTACTGTTTCGATTCAATGGCTTTTTCATACTCAAAATAGGTTAGCTTTGTCTTTCTGTTCTTAATCCCGTCGTAATTTTACTTCCTCAAGCTTCTCAACTTTAGAAGAGAGTCGAAGCGAACTCGTCAGAAAGAAGTTTAGCAACTGGTTACAATTAGGCCTGAGGTTTTCGTTAGAATCACCCCTTTACCCACTGCGAAGCCATTGTAATAAGTGTCATGAATAAACTGCTTAAAATGGGCATACAATTATTGGACATAAAGTTAAGGTTATTCTGGTGTTGCGCCCTCCTGTGATATTCTTGTTTCAAATGTTTACTTCTGCCCATCCACATAATCTGCCAACTCTATCCTATATCTTTTCTGTGACATCGTCATCATAATGGGCTAATTGCCAATCAGTTTTATTCATCTCCAAATCTTACAATATATCACCTCCAAGCTAAAGCTCGGTCCCTTCATTTTGCTGTGGCTGTTTTTGTGGAATTTATTCCAGCCATAAACTATCGCGAATGGCCCTTACCGTGTCATCGAGGGCAGATTACGGCAACATTTGCCCGCCAGTGCTTATTTAGTGATTATGGCCCACTCCGTCGATGTATTTGCTTGGCGCGTTTATTGGGGGCATAAAAGTCACACAGTATACTCGCATCATCGATGCGCACGTATTTTGCCCTCTATTCATGTATATCCAATACCGCAATTGCATCTCTCCTTTATTTTCGGATCAGGTCCGAAGTTTCAGATCCAGTAGATAAGATTTTTTTGTGGGGGGGGGCTTTATTCTGTTGTTATTTCTGTTATTGTTTTTCGTAACACTTGCAGCCCAGATCGCCGAACTGTAAAACAGATTGTACAAGCCGTCCTCCTAAAAAATTCAAAAGTCTACTTCCATGTTGTGAGTTAGAACTTATGGATATAGAAAGTCATTCGATTATAAGTGATTACAATATGTTTATGGATTTTGTCCTATACTTATTCACTAAGAAATTTAAAAGGGACAAGCAAAGAAAAATACATTCGTCTCCCGGGTGGAACCTCTGGTTGCACATTGACTAAGTTCCCTGTAAGTGCTCTCGTTGAAACGGGGTCGAAATCATGAAGCCTTTGCAAAATCTCCTGGTTGCGTTACTGTTGAAGCACTCGTTGAAAATTACTGTTGAGTTTGCAGTCCTTGCGTACTGTCATTTAGTTATAATATCTTTGTGAAGCAGTGGTTAAAACGAACAGAGGTAGGAGTTGAAAAATAACCAGAATGTTTCTCATCGACTCATGGGTTGAAATGCACTCTATCTTTGGAACGATTTGGTCGCATTTCTATCGTCGCAGAGATTGAGGGACTTTTTTGTAGCTGATGCAATGCTCAAAATAACCCATAGATAATTTTTACAGTCACCAAAGACGGACATTGACAAGTCTTTATTAATTGCTTCTGTCAATTCTGGTTCTCTTATTAAACAATTCTTCAATTACATCAGCAAACTGTTGTGCGCTGTTTGGGGGGCCAACTCCTGATTAGAATTTCATTATCGTGAGTTAAACAGTGCAGAACTCCCAGTAAATGCAACTCTCCGTGTGAAAGACAAGACTGGCAGATAAAATCATAGAAAGTCAACTTAATTCGTTCAATTATTTTACCCACATGGTAAAACATTTCCAGTGACAAAGCCCGAGTTAATCTTTTTTAAATGTCTCGCAATTTGCCTACCTGCACGTGGATGGTTGTTAAGGTGACCATAATGTAAAATACGTCTTTAACCTTAAGGGTAGCCAGTGTACTTCATACATATTGTTGGAGTACAAGTGGGGAGTGAAGTTATATCTCCGATTTTCACTCCGAACGTGGACACAAAGTTGAACAAACAAAACTCGCCTCAAAGCTGTTGTTCAATATCTCCTCAAGTAGAAAGGTGCGGAAATTTACGACAACTACGGAATCGAAATAATTTCTTTGTGAAAAGTTCAATTTAAAAATCATCAAACTTCTCTGTACTCAGTCATGTTTGGCGTTTTCTCACTTTTAATTTTTTTTTCAAGATGAGTTAAGGCAATGTTTTAAATTTGTTTAAATTGCGTGTGGTATCCGCTGCACCGGCCCGAACGATCCAGTGCACAGCTGTTGACCTGGGCATGTGCACTGGAAAAGTGCCCATACTTCCATATTCGAAAGTCTTTTATTCTGCTGTTCGGAGGCTAATGACAAGTCCCAAAACAGATTGTCCAAACACGGAAACACAGATGTAAATACCAATTAATATAAATTTATTTTTGATTCTTGACTGGGAATTTGGTTTCATTTCGGTGCTTTCAATTTCTGTCTTGTGCGTTAAACAGACCATCTGTAGTAATTCAATGTGAACATCATCACCAATGTGAACAATATCTTCATTTGAAACACCGTGTAAGATTGTGGCGCTAATATGGTTTCCCGAATACTTATTTTCTGTAATAATGTATATAGGATCACTCACTGTACTTGGCTCCGAAATGCGTTTCCTTTTCTCCGTGTAGCCCCCTCTGATGCTGAGATATTCGAAATCTTGCGAGTTAGCCATCCAAGGATTTTCCGACCTTTGGGCAATTTCTTCAGCTTGTCATAAATAAGATCAACATTACTACAACTAATTTTCAAACACTGACACATTGACGCACATGCTTTAAAATACTCCTCATCTAAAATCTGCCAAAACAGGAACCGCCACTTTAGACCCTCTAGTTTTCAGATTCCCTAATGCCCGACGTTGCCCTTCGTAACTGGTTATGGTGATGTAAGGCCTCACCCAATGCGATCAACTACGGCTCGTGAGATTACTCGAGCCTCTGGTAGCAACTGGCTGGCGACTAAATTATTTTCCATAAACGCATGTTTTTAGAGTCGACCTAGCTAAGTAATATCAAGAAAGATAGGGCTAGGTTTCCCGAACGTTTTGGCTGGGTAATTTGGCACAACTTCGTAGATAATGTTCAGAATCTGCAAACTCGCTCAGTAGCATAATTTAAGTTATCTTGAATTAAGAGGAGGGCATAGAATCGTTTAAGAGATTAGAGAAATATTAACAAATTTGCAGTTAAAAGACACTTACCAGAAGAGTGTTGACACCGTAAACACATTGTATTTCATTTTGCCCTTTCCTATGAAACCCCTCAACATTCCGCAGACGATCCACCATGATTACAGAAAGTTGAACTGGGAACGAGTTGTGTACCGCTGCCCCTTGGAATATACATGTAATAGTCATTAGTCGGTATTGATGAATTCCGGATTGATCATCTCGCAAACGCTTATCTGAATGATATGCTCCATGAATATGTCCAAGAACGGCACACAGCCAGATATCTGCGGCGCTGTGGGTGAGTAATCAATCGAACTCTTTCACACTGAGTAAACATGGCTGCGCAGACTACTCGATCGGGACGCTTCTTGAAAAAGTTAAGTTCTGCATAATTGTAAGGATAACGTTTAAAGGAATATTTCCGCAGAGCAAAAATATGAACTGTTTTTGCATGCATCTAGTGTCGGACGGCGTTCTAAAAACCTCAAGTGGTTTCCTCTGTTTCAAATACATTTTACCTTAATGTGAACTGAATGGTTCGAATATACCAATTACACTAAAAGATATACTTGGTATTTAAGTCCTAACTTTACCGAATGCGTTTGTCCCTGTTGTCAACTTATCCCGTTGTTGCTTCGCGTATAACCACATGGCCCTTAGAAAACACACGTACCATGCCGAGGGAGTCTGTTGTCCAGACCCTGCTTTGCTGTGTTTGCTAGCGATCAACGATCTGTGCATAAAAGCACCCGATCAGGGCCCAGTATCGACAACTTAGCGTTGCTTGTGGTTCGATGGGTTATCTCGAAACGGGCTTGTTTGGCTTTTGTTGAACCTGTAGCAATACATGGCACCCGATGGCCCCCCTTGGTACAGCTGCTGTCCTGTCGGCCCGGTGATAAGGCCTTTTATGAGTTTTGGCAGCCCCCCCACCTTAGTGTATTCCATGCCGACGAGTGTGTGTGTATAGCTTGTCTTAGTGATTGTAGGAAGGCATTGTTTGAAGTACCAACATGCAGGCCAAAGTCTCCTTCAGACTTTTGCCGTTGATAAAAGTGCGAAAGTTCACCAGGCACACAAAATAATGATATTTATGGTACCGCCAGTTCTTTCTGTATCCATTGGTTCCAGAAACGAAAAACGTTCGTCCCTCGTACGAGCAAACAGCGCCGGCCATCCTCTCTGGGTCTTTGTCGGTCTTGGCATAGTCTGGGAGGTTGAAGGCCGCGTTTATATCTAGAAAAGCAGCCATTCTTGAAAGTTCTTGAGATTCACAAACAACATCATGGTAAAGGCACATAAAATCAATGTCCTGAGGCGCATGCAAATCGACAATTGATACAGGACTTCGAAAAAGCTCGCCCACAGAATGAAGACCCCAAACTCAAAAACCCCGTTGCCTCGCATTGTTGTTCGCTAATTCCAAACAGTGGTAACCAGTGAACGAAGAGGAAAATGATAAACTGGTGCTTTACAAATTATAGTTTCCATTTCATGATTTAATTCCTAAGATTAACAAGACTGGTTGAATGAAATTTGTTTAAACGGCCTGATTCGAAGACTTGTTGAAAAATCTCGCCACGCAGTTTCACCGACAGTTGTTAAAAGCAATGTTTTGTAGTAAATTCAAGTCCTTCTTCGCTGAAACACCCAAGCAACATTTACCCAACCCTGCCCTGTTCGTGAGCCCCAAGGTCATGGAACAAACAAGTCGCATAGTTAGACACAAACAGATCTAGATTGGCTCACATTTTATCGCTGCGCGAAATGGCCGAGCGATATTCAGGAGCCAACTATTGAAGGCTTAACTGCCCATTACTCCTCTATACAGGGGGCGGAATAAGTTAGTTTCCCAATGTTGCTGTCAGAGTGGGAAATCTATTAATATTCTTTATCAGCTAGGAGGATTTGCTTGCACTTTTATTTAATAGGTGTACAATTGCGTCCACGTATTTACTAGTGTGAGATGTGGACAGGCTTGTTATCCATTCCAAGGACCGTTGCTTAAGTTAGCTGCATTGATAAATTATCGCAAGATCGTCACTCACGTCTATGATATCGGTCATCGTTTTGTCAGATATTTGGCCAAATATAGGGCTTTGGAACGGTGTCTCAGTTGTGAGAACTGAGCAGACTGTCAGATATGGGGAGGGCTTTCAGCGCGAACCGATTTTCCTTGCAAAATACCAATGTGTATTTATTGCTTTGAAATTCTGAGGAGACCTGAGTTGACCCCTTTTCCAAATCTTGTGACTCTTCCATGACTGTGTGTCTGTGTGCCCATCTGTTCGAGTGTTTGTCTTTTGTGATCCTGGAATTGTTTCTGCTATCGACACTGTAATTAGTGAACATCAGATGACGAAAATTTGATGTTGGTTTCATTTTGGTCATTTGGGCTTTTGGCACACCGCACAATATCGTCCAATATTGTTTGTTAATTTGTAATTGCTCATTGATTGATTTTTTTTATACATCTGCTTTTTTCAAGATGTTATTTCGGTTTGGGTTTTGACTGTTTCGGAGCTACGTTATGTATTGCTCTCCAAAACTGAGTTAAGAATTTAAAAACCAACCACATAAAGTACGATTTCCTGTATATTTCTCGTATTCCCGTCTTTGCATACTTTCAGACGAGAAATATCAAAGCTCGTGATACTAGAGTCTCCACTTCCCCCCTTCATAAATTCACTATGGCGCTGCGGCGCTGAAATGTTTTCAGCATGTTAATGGTCTTTATCTTAATGGGCAGGCGCTCAAATTATGGTACAGGCACAGTAACCGCGCCGCTTCGTTACCGGGCAAAATGGCCATTCTTACTGATTGTTTTCTGGTTTTAACTCCTCGAATGTGCTGCAATCAATTCATGCTTGAGTTGAGGATATATTGCTTTTTCCCCCTATTAATGTCACATAAGAAGGAAGATAATTACTGAGACATTTTTGACACTTTAAGAAATTACGCGTTGAGAAAACAAAGGATATTGAACTACTGAAACCACTTTGATACTGTATCTGCTCTACAGGTACTAATACATGTTCTGTTTAAGATGATGTTTAGATTTGTGGTGATGAGGTGTGTATACATGTACGTGTAATTTCAAAGGCCGCTCCTCACATAATTTGTGACATCAACATGTTCCGGTTAAGGTTTACTATATTTTTGTGCGTTCGCTCCTATTTTGGGGGAGTAATTGATCAAAACCTCAGTCAAAATGGTCATTTTTGTGGGAGGCCAGCGACGCATTATTAATTTCTCTTCAAGTTTTTGGATCCTTTGGGAAGTAAACGTGTTGAGGGAAACTGGTTCTGAAATTTTTGTAGTGGTAACAGTTCATAAGATTCAGTATTTTGGACACTTGTGAACGGTGTACTTCGCTCTATGTGACCATCTTAATGCGGGAAATCAACTATTCCACAACTTGTCAGAACTCACAAATAATACATTTTAGTGTCCCAATGCAAAAATTTCTGTGGCTATCTCGGCCGGTATTCGGTCTCTCAGCTGACTCCATTAAATTTCAGAGAGTCCCCTGTCTGGTTGGGCTGGCGTGACTCCCCTAACCACATGACACATAATTGGAGATCATCGGCCCACTGATGTGAAGCCAGGCCAGAGTCGATGGAGCTCGAATCCGCTCCTTTCAGCTCCTTGGGCAATGCCGAAATCGTTCAGTTGGTTTTTCGAATTCGCTAACCAAACACCGACAACAAAGACGCTCAATGGGTGCCGACTTCAATAGAAGCATCCTACCGTTTGCGAAGTCAAAACCCCTGGCTCTCCTCTCTCCATCTGGCTGTAGGAAGGCCCACGGATATTCTTCCTCTTTCTCTGTCGTGTTGTCTCGCCCTAAGCCGCTTACACAAACACTCGGCCGGGCTCATTTAGCCAGCCTTTTGTCGGCCTTATGATTGGGTCTGAATGGGGATGTAACCGATATCCACTATTAGCTATAGCTGCCCCCTTTAGTCTTGTCCCTGTTCCCCTTCAGCGTCGTTTATTATAGTCCCCCTGCACCACTACGCTTGAGCGACTCTTGGGTCGAGTAGTTTACCATTAGATCATCCCCCTCTGTGGTGAATACTGCTTCTAGTCTGGAGTAGGTGCCGTGTTGGTTTGAGAGGATCGATAATCCTGCATCGGTGATGATGACGCTGGGGTTTGTGATGTCAGTGTATTGGCGACCGCTCCTGTCAACTGGAGGGTTAGTGTACCAACAACACGTATATCGGAGACCAGTTCCAATCTCGTTACAGACCTGGTTCTGAAAGGTTTCAAAATCACCTGGATTTCCACAACTTTCTGAAGTGTACCTAAATAGCGACACGCTTCCGTATGCCATTCAAGATTACCTAATCAACGGCTCAAAATTTCCCTGTTGATAATAAGAATACCGAATGTTGTTAAATTGAAATGCATGGTGTCTTAACGTGGGAACCACTGTAAACTAACCTCGACGGTCCCTAAAACACTCCAAATACGAACAGGAACAAAGCAAACGATTCTGAACTGTGTGGGTATTAGCGTTTTTACCCTCTACAGTTTGACGAAAGTTCTTACGACCAAAACAACACACAAAACAACACCTTACAACCCAAACTGACGATTCTCTCACAATCTCGCTTGCATCGTTAACGTGAGCAAAGTTATTGTTTGCAGTATCATTTATCTTGTGTGTTCTCGTGTCGCGTGTGCCTTCGTCTCCCGCAAATTACATGAGAGTTCGTGTTGAACGAGCTCCACGTCTCTGACCTATACTTAAAAGTTCTGCTCACTTTCCCTTTTTAGTTCCAATAATGTTTCTCTTTGCCGTGTTTCGCATTGGCCAACACATGGCCATTTATCACTTTGTGGCTCTTACGTAAAAGGACCTACTTTTTCCAATTGCCTGCATGCTTTAGGACCTAGACATCATTACAGTGGAAGCCACTTGTCTTGCATGCAACCTACTTTCGTAATTGCATGTGAAAAAAAGACAACTGAGTTTTCCAGGGAATTAAAACAGGAAAGGAAAAATCAGCATGGCCACCAGCTTGTTTTCTGAGCTACGATTTTTACCTTGCACGCACACGCAGCCCGCAACTGGCAGTGGGGTTGTATATGGCAGTCGAATTCTATTATCAACATCAAAGGCCCACCGCCAACATGGGACACGACCTAATGCTGTAATCAAATTGGAGATGTTGCTACAAGAAGCTTCAGCCGCTTTGTCCTGTGCAGGTCTCTTTTTTCTCTCTCCGGCTCGCCCTGTCTTCATTTTCTTCCCTCCCGGTCAGTCATCAATGAGTGACCAGGTCCGGGGCGCCTCGTCTGCCCGTCTGAGGAATTGATCCACGCTCTCCAGGGACTGCTCTCTCCTGCCGACCGCGTTGCATCCAGTATCTCCCTTCCCGTACCACCCTGGATCTATACAGCCCCCTATTCTCAACCGCTGAAGCACTAGTACGCATTCAAATTTCTTTTCTTAACTTCATCCAGGAAGGGAAGAGACAGGAGAGAGAGGGGGGGGGGACAAACTGCGCCAGACTTCTATTGTAATGAAGTCCCAACTTGCAGCTTACTTTAATTAATTCGCCAAGGTATCATTTGCGCGGGAGGATTCGCCAGGAATCGATTGCACCGCTGTGTGTCCACATCAAAGACGGCCGTGGTTTTACCGATGACATTATTGTACGATTAGGGGCCCAATAATCACATTTAATCATTGGCCATTATGGTAGAATCCGTGGAACTACACGCTAGCCTCTTGTTTGAGTCTGTTTCTTTCATTTCTTTTTGTCGTGAAAACAGTGTTTTTCGGTGTTTTTTTTCTGTTTAAAGCAAACTGTGTCCGTCAGTGCAAAACTAAATATTGAAAACATGGCAAGCGGTCAACAAGTCGGCAGCTGGCCTGAAGTTGTGCAAAATACCAACCAGCAAAACTCCAGAGTAACCTCGTAAATTCGACCAACTTTAGCCATTTATTAACCAAAAGTAGGGGCCATTTTGTACCGGTTGTTTTTGAAAATAACAACGCCCAATATTTTTCAACCATGTGTGGAGAAAAAACACTCCCCGGTCCTCCTAATCATGAAAAACGAATCTTGTTTGCTAAGTTGGACGGGGCAAGGAATGACAACCAACCGGAAAGCATTGTGACAATGTTAAGATAAAGTACCTGTGATTTCATGTACAAAACGGTGGCCAAGGTTTGCCATTAACCCCGTCTGGCTTCCGTGTGGAGGATTATAAGCTAATACGGGATGATGTGTTTGGAACTGAAAGTTCATGTACTAAGCTGCAGCAGCAACTGTGACAAAGTAACAACTAATGGACAAAGCATTAGGTCATGTTTAAAGGTGTGGACAACGAAGCCTTAGAACAAGGTTATTTGTCAGTGTGTAGGGTCTACTATGCCACCCCAGAAATACGTTTCTCATTTCCCTTTATGCTGTCGCTTATACTTTGGCACCA